>BQMI01000504.1:0-48741 GCA_026005395.1 Asobara japonica | reverse complement strand
ACGTTTTACACACAGTCCTCACTGTTTTGATGATAACTCAAGAAGGGTCGAATGTTAGCGTTTGCCGTATGTTGCATCGTGTTCAGCACATCGAATTACCCCTATACAGTGAATTTGAAGCGTTTAAGGGAAGTGTACGGTAGTGTTTTTGGCAGAAAATTGCTTTTTTCGAAAATCGAGCAATTCGCTGATAACTGGAGAACGGTCGAATGTTAGCGTTCGCCGTATGTTGCATCGTGTTCAGCACACCGAATTACCCCTATACAGTGAATTTGAAGCGTTTAAGGAAGTGTACGGTAGTGTTTTGGCAGAAAATTGCTTTTTTTCGAAAATCGAGCAATTCGCTGATAACTCGAGAACGGTCGAATGTTAGCGTTTGCCGTATGTTGCATCGTGTTCAGCGCATCGAATTAGCCCTATACAGTGAATTTGGAGTGGTTACGGAAGTGTACGGTAGTGTTTTGGAAGGAAAACCCGTTTATGCGATATTCGTGCGTTTCACGGGCAGAAAAGCACGTTTTACACAGTCCTCACTGTTTTGATGATAACTCAAGAAGGGTCGAATGTTAGCGTTTGCCGTATGTTGCATCGTGTTCAGCACATCGAATTACCCCTATACAGTGAATTTGAAGCGTTTAAGGGAAGTGTACGGTAGTGTTTTGGCAGAAAATTGCTTTTTTCGAAAATCGAGCAATTCGCTGATAACTGGAGAACGGTCGAATGTTAGCGTTCGCCGTATGTTGCATCGTGTTCAGCACACCGAATTACCCCTATACAGTGAATTTGAAGCGTTTAAGGGAAGTGTACAGTAGTGTTTTGGCAGAAAATTGCTTTTTTCGAAAATCGAGCAATTCGCTGATAACTGGAGAACGGTCGAATGTTAGCGTTAGCCGTATGTTGCATCGTGTTCAGCACATCGAATTACCCCTATACAGTGAATTTGAAGCGTTTAAGGGAAGTGTACGGTAGTGTTTTGGCAGAAAATTGCTTTTTTCGAAAATCGAGCAATTCGCTGATAACTGGAGAACAGTCGAATGTTAGCGTTAGCCGTATGTTGGATCGTGTTCAGCGCATCGAATTACCCCTAGACAGTGAATTTGAAGCGTTTAAGGGAAGTGTACGGTAGTGCTTTGGCAGAAAATTGCTTTTTTTCGAAAATCGCGCAATTCGCTGATAACTGGAGAACGGTCGAATGTTAGCGTTTGCCGTATGTTGCATCGTGTTCAGCGCATCGAATTACCCCTATACAGTGAATTTGGAGTGGTTACGGGAAGTGTACGGTAGTGTTTTGGAAGGAAAACCCGTTTATGCGATATTCGTGCGTTTCACGGGCAGAAAAGCACGTTTTTCACAGTCCTCACTGTTTTGATGATAACTCGAGAACGGTCGAATGTTAGCGTTTGCCGTATGTTGCATCGTGTTCAGCACATCGAATTACCCCTATACAGTGAATTTGAAGCGTTTAAGGGAAGTGTACGCTAGTGTTTTGGAAGGAAAACCCGTTTATTGCGATATTCGTGCGTTTCACGGGCAGAAAAGCACGTTTTTCACAGTCCTCACTCTTTTGATGATAACTCGAGAACGGTCGAATGTCAGCGTTTGCCGTATGTTGCATCGTGGTCAGCACATCGAATTACCCCTATACAGTGAATTTGAAGCGTTTAAGGGAAGTGTACGGTAGTGTTTTGGCAGAAAATTGCTTTTTTTCGAAATCGAGCAATTCGCTGATAACTGGAGAACGGTCGAATGTTAGCGTTCGCCGTATGTTGCATCGTGTTCAGCACACCGAATTACCCCTATACAGTGAATTTGAAGCGTTTAAGGGAAGTGTACGGTAGTGTTTTGGCAGAAAATTGCTTTTTTCGAAAATCGAGCAATTCGCTGATAACTGGAGAACGGTCGAATGTTAGCGTTTGCCGTATGTTGGATCGTGTTCAGGGCATCGAATTACCCCTATACAGTGAATTTGGAGTGGTTACGGGAAGTGTACGGTAGTGTTTTGGCAGAAAATTGCTTTTTTTCGAAAATCGAGCAATTCGCTGATAACTCGAGAACGGTCGAATGTTAGCGTTTGCCGTATGTTGCATCGTGTTCAGCGCATCGAATTAGCCCTATACAGTGAATTTGGAGTGGTTACGGGAAGTGTACGGTAGTGTTTTGGAAGGAAACCCGTTTATGCGATATTCGTGCGTTTCACGGGCAGAAAAGCACGTTTTACACAGTCCTCACTGTTTTGATGATAACTCAAGAAGGGTCGAATGTTAGCGTTTGTCGTATGTTGCATCGTGTTCAGCACATCGAATTACCCCTATACAGTGAATTTGAAGCGTTTAAGGGAAGTGTACGGTAGTGTTTTGGCAGAAAATTGCTTTTTTCGAAAATCGAGCAATTCGCTGATAACTGGAGAACGGTCGAATGTTAGCGTTCGCCGTATGTTGCATCGTGTTCAGCACACCGAATTACCCCTATACAGTGAATTTGAAGCGTTTAAGGGAAGTGTACGGTAGTGTTTTGGCAGAAAATTGCTTTTTTCGAAAATCGAGCAATTCGCTGATAACTCGAGAACGGTCGAATGTTAGCGTTTGCCGTATGTTGCATCGTGTTCAGCGCATCGAATTAGCCCTATACAGTGAATTTGGAGTGGTTACGGGAAGTGTACGGTAGTGTTTTGGAAGGAAAACCCGTTTATGCGATATTCGTGCGTTTCACGGGCAGAAAAGCACGTTTTACACAGTCCTCACTGTTTTGATGATAACTCAAGAAGGGTCGAATGTTAGCGTTTGCCGTATGTTGCATCGTGTTCAGCACATCGAATTACCCTATACAGTGAATTTGAAGCGTTTAAGGGAAGTGTACGGTAGTGTTTTGGCAGAAAATTGCTTTTTTCGAAAATCGAGCAATTCGCTGATAACTGGAGAACGGTCGAATGTTAGCGTTCGCCGTATGTTGCATCGTGTTCAGCACACCGAATTACCCCTATACAGTGAATTTGAAGCGTTTAAGGGAAGTGTACGGTAGTGTTTTGGCAGAAAATTGCTTTTTTCGAAATCGAGCAATTCGCTGATAACTCGAGAACGGTCGAATGTTAGCGTTTGCCGTATGTTGCATCGTGTTCAGCACATCGAATTACCCCTATACAGTGAATTTGAAGCGTTTAAGGGAAGTGTACGGTAGTGTTTTGGCAGAAAATTGCTTTTTTTCGAAAATCGAGCAATTCGCTGATAACTCGAGAACGGTGAATGTTAGCGTTTGCCGGATGTTGCATCGTGTTCAGCACATCGAATTACCACTATACAGTGAATTTGTAGCGTTTAAGGGAAGTGTACGGTAGTGTTTTGGCAGAAAATTGCTTTTTTTCGAAAATCGAGCAATTCGCTGATAACTCGAGAACGGTCGAATGTTAGCGTTTGCCGTATGTTGCATCGTGTTCAGCGCATCGAATTAGCCCTATACAGTGAATTTGGAGTGGTTACGGGAAGTGTACGGTAGTGTTTTGGAAGGAAAACCCGTTTATATTGATATTCGTGCGTTTCACGGGCAGAAAAGCACGTTTTACACAGTCCTCACTGTTTTGATGATAACTCAAGAGGGTCGAATGTTAGCGTTTGCCGTATGTTGCATCGTGTTCAGCACACCGAATTACCCCTATACAGTGAATTTGAAGCGTTTAAGGGAAGTGTACGGTAGTGTTTTGGCAGAAAATTGCTTTTTTCGAAAATCGAGCAATTCGCTGATAACTGGAGAACGGTCGAATGTTAGCGTTTGCCGTATGTTGGATCGTGTTCAGGGCATCGAATTACCCCTATACAGTGAATTTGGAGTGGTTACGGGAAGTGTACGGTAGTGTTTTGGCAGAAAATTGCTTTTTTCGAAAATCGAGCAATTCGCTGATAACTCGAGAACGGTCGAATGTTAGCGTTTGCCGTATGTTGCATCGTGTTCAGCGCATCGAATTAGCCCTATACAGTGAATTTGGAGTGGTTACGGGAAGTGTACGGTAGTGTTTTGGAAGGAAAACCCGTTTATGCGATATTCGTGCGTTTCACGGGCAGAAAAGCACGTTTTACACAGTCCTCACTGTTTTGATGATAACTCAAGAAGGGTCGAATGTTAGCGTTTGCCGTATGTTGCATCGTGTTCAGCGCATCGAATTACCCCTATACAGTGAATTTGAAGCGTTTAAGGGAAGTGTACGGTAGTGTTTTGCAGAAAATTGCTTTTTTCGAAAATCGAGCAATTCGCTGATAACTGGAGAACGGTCGAATGTTAGCGTTCGCCGTATGTTGCATCGTGTTCAGCACACCGAATTACCCCTATACAGTGAATTTGAAGCGTTTAAGGGAAGTGTACGGTAGTGTTTTGGCAGAAAAATTGCTTTTTTCGAAAATCGAGCAATTCGCTGATAACTCGAGAACGGTCGAATGTTAGCGTTTGCCGTATGTTGCATCGTGTTCAGCGCATCGAATTAGCCCTATACAGTGAATTTGGAGTGTTACGGGAAGTGTACGGTAGTGTTTTGGAAGGAAAACCCGTTTATGCGATATTCGTTGCGTTTCACGGGCAGAAAAGCACGTTTTACACAGTCCTCACTGTTTTGATGATAACTCAAGAAGGGTCGAATGTTAGCGTTTGCCGTATGTTGCATCGTGTTCAGCACATCGAATTACCCCTATACAGTGAATTTGAAGCGTTTAAGGGAAGTGTACGGTAGTGTTTTGGCAGAAAATTGCTTTTTTCGAAAATCGAGCAATTCGCTGATAACTGGAGAACGGTCGAATGTTAGCGTTCGCCGTATGTTGCATCGTGTTCAGCACACCGAATTACCCCTATACAGTGAATTTGAAGCGTTTAAGGGAAGTGTACGGTAGTGTTTTGGCAGAAAATTGCTTTTTTCGAAAATCGAGCAATTCGCTGATAACTCGAGAACGGTCGATGTTAGCGTTTGCCGTATGTTGCATCGTGTTCAGCACATCGAATTACCCCTATACAGTGAATTTGAAGCGTTTAAGGGAAGTGTACGGTAGTGTTTGGCAGAAAATTGCTTTTTTCGAAAATCGAGCAATTCGCTGATAACTCGAGAACGGTGAATGTTAGCGTTTGCCGGATGTTGCATCGTGTTCAGCACATCGAATTACCACTATACAGTGAATTTGTAGCGTTTAAGGGAAGTGTACGGTAGTGTTTTGGCAGAAAATTGCTTTTTTCGAAAATCGAGCAATTCGCTGATAACTCGAGAACGTCGAATGCTAGCGTTTGCCGTATGTTGGATCGTGTTCAGCGCATCGAATTACCCCTATACAGTGAATTTGAAGCGTTTAAGGGAAGTGTACGGTAGTGTTTGGCAGAAAATTGCTTTTTTCGAAAATCGAGCAATTCGCTGATAACTGGAGGACGGTCGAATGTTAGCGTTTGCCGTATGTTGCATCGTGTTCAGCACATCGAATTACTCCTACACAGTGAATTTGGAGTGGTTACGGGAAGTGTAACGGTAGTGTTTTGGACGGAAAACCCGTTTATGCGATATTCGTGCGTTTCACGGGCAGAAAAGCACGTTTTTCACAGTCCTCACTCTTTTGATGATAACTCGAGAACGGTCGAATGTCAGCGTTTGCCGTATGTTGCATCGTGGTCAGCACATCGAATTACCCTATACAGTGAATTTGAAGCGTTTAAGGGAAGTGTACGGTAGTGTTTTGGCAGAAAAATTGCTTTTTTCGAAAATCGAGCAATTCGCTGATAACTGGAGAACGGTCGAATGTTAGCGTTCGCCGTATGTTGCATCGTGTTCAGCACACCGAATTACCCCTATACAGTGAATTTGAAGCGTTTAAGGGAAGTGTACGGTAGTGTTTTGGCAGAAAATTGCTTTTTTCGAAAATCGAGCAATTCGCTGATAACTGGAGAACGGTCGAATGTTAGCGTTTGCCGTATGTTGGATCGTGTTCAGGGCATCGAATTACCCTATACAGTGAATTTGGAGTGGTTACGGGAAGTGTACGGTAGTGTTTTGGCAGAAAATTGCTTTTTTCGAAAATCGAGCAATTCGCTGATAACTCGAGAACGGTCGAATGTTAGCGTTTGCCGTATGTTGCATCGTGTTCAGCGCATCGAATTAGCCCTATACAGTGAATTTGGAGTGTTACGGGAAGTGTACGGTAGTGTTTTGGAAGGAAAACCCGTTTATGCGATATTCGTGGCGTTTCACGGGCAGAAAAGCACGTTTTACACAGTCCTCACTGTTTTGATGATAACTCAAGAAGGGTCGAATGTTAGCGTTTGCCGTATGTTGCATCGTGTTCAGCACATCGAATTACCCCTATACAGTGAATTTGAAGCGTTTAAGGGAAGTGTACGGTAGTGTTTTGGCAGAAAATTGCTTTTTTCGAAAATCGAGCAATTCGCTGATAACTGGAGAACGGTCGAATGTTAGCGTTCGCCGTATGTTGCATCGTGTTCAGCACACCGAATTACCCCTATACAGTGAATTTGAAGCGTTTAAGGGAAGTGTACGGTAGTGTTTTGGCAGAAAATTGCTTTTTCGAAATCGAGCAATTCGCTGATAACTCGAGAACGGTCGAATGTTAGCGTTTGCCGTATGTTGCATCGTGTTCAGCGCATCGAATTAGCCCTATACAGTGAATTTGGAGTGGTTACGGGAAGTGTACGGTAGTGTTTTGGAAGGAAAACCCGTTTATGCGATATTCGTGCGTTTCACGGGCAGAAAAGCACGTTTTACACAGTCCTCACTGTTTTGATGATAACTCAAGAAGGGTCGAATGTTAGCGTTTGCCGTATGTTGCATCGTGTTCAGCACATCGAATTACCCCTATACAGTGAATTTGAAGCGTTTAAGGGAAGTGTACGGTAGTGTTTTGGCAGAAAATTGCTTTTTTCGAAAATCGAGCATTCGCTGATAACTGGAGAACGGTCGAATGTTAGCGTTCGCCGTATGTTGCATCGTGTTCAGCACACCGAATTACCCCTATACAGTGAATTTGAAGCGTTTAAGGGAAGTGTACAGTAGTGTTTTGGCAGAAAATTGCTTTTTTTCGAAAATCGAGCAATTCGCTGATAACTCGAGAACGGTCGAATGTTAGCGTTTGCCGTATGTTGCATCGTGTTTCAGCGCATCGAATTAGCCCTATACAGTGAATTTGGAGTGGTTACGGGAAGTGTACGGTAGTGTTTTGGAAGGAAAACCCGTTTTATGCGATATTCGTGCGTTTCACGGGCAGAAAAGCACGTTTTACACAGTCCTCACTGTTTTGATGATAACTCAAGAAGGGTCGAATGTTAGCGTTTGCCGTATGTTGCATCGTGTTCAGCACATCGAATTACCCCTATACAGTGAATTTGAAGCGTTTAAGGGAAGTGTACGGTAGTGTTTTGGCAGAAAATTGCTTTTTTCGAAAATCGAGCAATTCGCTGATAACTGGAGAACGGTCGAATGTTAGCGTTCGCCGTATGTTGCATCGTGTTCAGCACACCGAATTACCCCTATACAGTGAATTTGAAGCGTTTAAGGGAAGTGTACAGTAGTGTTTTGGCAGAAAATTGCTTTTTTTCGAAATCGAGCAATTCGCTGATAACTGGAGAACGGTCGAATGTTAGCGTTAGCCGTATGTTGCATCGTGTTCAGCACATCGAATTACCCCTATACAGTGAATTTGAAGCGTTTAAGGGAAGTGTACGGTAGTGTTTTGGCAGAAAATTGCTTTTTTCGAAATCGAGCAATTCGCTGATAACTGGAGAACAGTCGAATGTTAGCGTTAGCCGTATGTTGGATCGTGTTCAGCGCATCGAATTACCCCTAGACAGTGAATTTGAAGCGTTTAAGGGAAGTGTACGGTAGTGCTTTGGCAGAAAATTGCTTTTTTCGAAAATCGCGCAATTCGCTGATAACTGGAGAACGGTCGAATGTTAGCGTTTGCCGTATGTTGCATCGTGTTCAGCGCATCGAATTACCCCTATACAGTGAATTTGGAGTGGTTACGGGAAGTGTACGGTAGTGTTTTGGAAGGAAAACCCGTTTATTGCGATATTCGTGCGTTTCACGGGCAGAAAAGCACGTTTTTCACAGTCCTCACTGTTTTGATGATAACTCGAGAACGGTCGAATGTTAGCGTTTGCCGTATGTTGCATCGTGTTCAGCACATCGAATTACCCCTATACAGTGAATTTGAAGCGTTTAAGGGAAGTGTACGCTAGTGTTTTGGAAGGAAAACCCGTTTTATGCGATATTCGTGCGTTTCACGGGCAGAAAAGCACGTTTTAACCCAGTCCTCACTGTTTTGATGATAACTCAAGAACGGTCGAATATTAGCGTTTGCCGTATGTTGCAGCGTGTTCAGCACATCGAATTACCCCTATACAGTGAATTTGAAGCGTTTAAGGGAAGTGTACGCTAGTGTTTTGGCAGAAAATTGCTTTTTTCGAAAATCGAGCAATTCGCTGATAACTGGAGAACGGTCGAATGTTAGCGTTCGCCGTATGTTGCATCGTGTTCAGCACATCGAATTATCCCTATACAGTGAATTTGGAGCGTTTAAGGGAAGTGTACGGTAGTGTTTTGGCAGAAAATTGCTTTTTTTTCGAAAATCGAGCAATTCGCTGATAACTGGAGAACGGTCGAATGCTAGCGTTAGCCGTATGTTGGATCGTGTTCAGCGCATCGAATTACCCCTATACAGTGAATTTGAAGCGTTTAAGGGAAGTGTACGGTAGTGTTTTGGAAGGAAAACCCGTTTATGCGATATTAGTGCGTTTCACGGGCAGAAAAGCACGTTTTTCACAGTCCTCACTGTTTTGATGATAACTCGAGAACGGTCGAATGTTAGCCTTTGCCGTATGTTGCATCGTGCTCAGCACATCGAATTACCCCTATACAGTGAATTTGAAGCGTTTAAGGGAAGTGTACGGTAGTGTTTTGGCAGAAAATTGCTTTTTTTTCGAAAATCGAGCAATTCGCTGATAACTGGAGAACGGTCGAATGCTAGCGTTTGCCGTATGTTGGATCGTGTTCAGCGCATCGAATTACCCCCTATACAGTGAATTTGAAGCGTTTAAGGGAAGTGTACGGTAGTGTTTTGGCAGAAAATTGCTTTTTTCGAAAATCGAGCAATTCGCTGATAACTGGAGGACGGTCGAATGTTAGCGTTTGCCGTATGTTGCATCGTGTTCAGCACATCGAATTACTCCTATACAGTGAATTTGGAGTGGTTACGGGGAAGTGTACGGTAGTGTTTTGGACGGAAAACCCGTTTATATGCGATATTCGTGCGTTTCACGGGCAGAAAAGCACGTTTTTCACAGTCCTCACTCTTTTGATGATAACTCGAGAACGGTCGAATGTCAGCGTTTGCCGTATGTTGCATCGTGGTCAGCACATCGAATTACCCCTATACAGTGAATTTGAAGCGTTTAAGGGAAGTGTACGGTAGTGTTTTGGGCAGAAAATTGCTTTTTTCGAAAATCGAGCAATTCGCTGATAACTGGAGAACGGTCGAATGTTAGCGTTCGCCGTATGTTGCATCGTGTTCAGCACACCGAATTACCCCTATACAGTGAATTTGAAGCGTTTAAGGGAAGTGTACGGTAGTGTTTTGGCAGAAAATTGCTTTTTTCGAAAATCGAGCAATTCGCTGATAAACTGGAGAACGGTCGAATGTTAGCGTTTGCCGTATGTTGGATCGTGTTCAGGGCATCGAATTACCCCTATACAGTGAATTTGGAGTGGGTTACGGGAAGTGTACGGTAGTGTTTTGGCAGAAAAATTGCTTTTTTCGAAAATCGAGCAATTCGCTGATAACTCGAGAACGGTCGAATGTTAGCGTTTGCCGTATGTTGCATCGTGTTCAGCGCATCGAATTAGCCCTATACAGTGAATTTGGAGTGGTTACGGGAAGTGTACGGTAGTGTTTTGGAAGGAAAACCCGTTTATGCGATATTCGTGCGTTTCACGGGCAGAAAAGCACGTTTTACCACAGTCCTCACTGTTTTGATGATAACTCAAGAAGGGTCGAATGTTAGCGTTTGGCCGTATGTTGCATCGTGTTCAGCACATCGAATTACCCCTATACAGTGAATTTGAAGCGTTTAAGGGAAGTGTACGGTAGTGTTTTGGCAGAAAATTGCTTTTTTCGAAAATCGAGCAATTCGCTGATAACTGGAGAACCGGTCGAATGTTAGCGTTCGCCGTATGTTGCATCGTGTTCAGCACACCGAATTACCCCTATACAGTGAATTTGAAGCGTTTAAGGGAAGTGTACGGTAGTGTTTTGGCAGAAAATTGCTTTTTTCGAAAATCGAGCAATTCGCTGATAACTCGAGAACGGTCGAATGTTAGCGTTTGCCGTATGTTGCATCGTGTTCAGCGCATCGAATTAGCCCTATACAGTGAATTTGGAGTGGTTACGGGAAGTGTACGGTAGTGTTTTGGAAGGAAAACCCGTTTATATGCGATATTCGTGCGTTTCACGGGCAGAAAAGCACGTTTTACACAGTCCTCACTGTTTTGATGATAACTCAAGAAGGGTCGAATGTTAGCGTTTGCCGTATGTTGCATCGTGTTCAGCACATCGAATTACCCCTATACAGTGAATTTGAAGCGTTTAAGGGAAGTGTACGGTAGTGTTTTGGCAGAAAATTGCTTTTTTCGAAAATCGAGCAATTCGCTGATAACTGGAGAACGGTCGAATGTTAGCGTTCGCCGTATGTTGCATCGTGTTCAGCACACCGAATTACCCCTATACAGTGAATTTGAAGCGTTTAAGGGAAGTGTACGGTAGTGTTTTGGCAGAAAAATTGCTTTTTTCGAAATCGAGCAATTCGCTGATAACTCGAGAACGGTCGAATGTTAGCGTTTGCCGTATGTTGCATCGTGTTCAGCACATCGAATTACCCCTATACAGTGAATTTGAAGCGTTTAAGGGAAGTGTACGGTAGTGTTTTGGCAGAAAATTGCTTTTTTCGAAAATCGAGCAATTCGCTGATAACTCGAGAACGGTGAATGTTAGCGTTTGCCGGATGTTGCATCGTGTTCAGCACATCGAATTACCACTATACAGTGAATTTGTAGCGTTTAAGGGAAGTGTACGGTAGTGTTTTGGCAGAAAATTGCTTTTTTCGAAAATCGAGCAATTCGCTGATAACTCGAGAACGGTCGAATGCTAGCGTTTGCCGTATGTTGGATCGTGTTCAGCGCATCGAATTACCCCTATACAGTGAATTTGAAGCGTTTAAGGGAAGTGTACGGTAGTGTTTTGGCAGAAAATTGCTTTTTTTCGAAAATCGAGCAATTCGCTGATAACTGGAGGACGGTCGAATGTTAGCGTTTGCCGTATGTTGCATCGTGTTCAGCACATCGAATTACTCCTATACAGTGAATTTGGAGTGGTTACGGGAAGTGTACGGTAGTGTTTTGGACGGAAAACCCGTTTATGCGATATTCGTGCGTTTCACGGGCAGAAAAGCACGTTTTTCACAGTCCTCACTCTTTTGATGATAACTCGAGAACGGTCGAATGTCAGCGTTTGCCGTATGTTGCATCGTGGTCAGCACATCGAATTACCCCTATACAGTGAATTTGAAGCGTTTAAGGGAAGTGTACGGTAGTGTTTTGGCAGAAAATTGCTTTTTTCGAAAATCGAGCAATTCGCTGATAACTGGAGAACGGTTCGAATGTTAGCGTTCGCCGTATGTTGCATCGTGTTCAGCACACCGAATTACCCCTATACAGTGAATTTGAAGCGTTTAAGGGAAGTGTACGGTAGTGTTTTGGCAGAAAATTGCTTTCTTCGAAAATCGAGCAATTCGCTGATAACTGGAGAACGGTCGAATGTTAGCGTTTGCCGTATGTTGGATCGTGTTCAGGGCATCGAATTACCCCTATACAGTGAATTTGGAGTGGTTACGGGAAGTGTACGGTAGTGTTTTGGCAGAAAATTGCTTTTTTCGAAAATCGAGCAATTCGCTGATAACTCGAGAACGGTCGAATGTTAGCGTTTGCCGTATGTTGCATCGTGTTCAGCGCATCGAATTAGCCCTATACAGTGAATTTGGAGTGGTTACGGGAAGTGTACGGTAGTGTTTTGGAAGGAAAAACCCGTTTATTGCGATATTCGTGCGTTTCACGGGCAGAAAAGCACGTTTTACACAGTCCTCACTGTTTTGATGATAACTCAAGAAGGGTCGAATGTGTAGCGTTTGCCGTATGTTGCATCGTGTTCAGCACATCGAATTACCCCTATACAGTGAATTTGAAGCGTTAAGGGAAGTGTACGGTAGTGTTTTGGCAGAAAATTGCTTTTTTCGAAAATCGAGCAATTCGCTGATAACTGGAGAACGGTCGAATGTTAGCGTTCGCCGTATGTTGCATCGTGTTCAGCACACCGAATTACCCCTATACAGTGAATTTGAAGCGTTTAAGGAAGTGTACGGTAGTGTTTTGGCAGAAAATTGCTTTTTCGAAAATCGAGCAATTCGCTGATAACTCGAGAACGGTCGAATGTTAGCGTTTGCCGTATGTTGCATCGTGTTCAGCGCATCGAATTAGCCCTATACAGTGAATTTGGAGTGGTTACGGGAAGTGTACGGTAGTGTTTGGAAGGAAAACCCGTTTATGCGATATTCGTGCGTTTCACGGGCAGAAAAGCACGTTTTACACAGTCCTCACTGTTTTGATGATAACTCAAGAAGGGTCGAATGTTAGCGTTTGCCGTATGTTGCATCGTGTTCAGCACATCGAATTACCCCTATACAGTGAATTTGAAGCGTTTAAGGGAAGTGTACGGTAGTGTTTTGGCAGAAAATTGCTTTTTTCGAAAATCGAGCAATTCGCTGATAACTGGAGAACGGTCGAATGTTAGCGTTCGCCGTATGTTGCATCGTGTTCAGCACACCGAATTACCCCTATACAGTGAATTTGAAGCGTTTAAGGGAAGTGTACAGTAGTGTTTTGGCAGAAAATTGCTTTTTTCGAAAATCGAGCAATTCGCTGATAACTCGAGAACGGTCGAATGTTAGCGTTTGCCGTATGTTGCATCGTGTTCAGCACATCGAATTACCCCTATACAGTGAATTTGAAGCGTTTAAGGGAAGTGTACGGTAGTGTTTTGGCAGAAAATTGCTTTTTTTCGAAAATCGAGCAATTCGCTGATAACTCGAGAACGGTGAATGTTAGCGTTTGCCGGATGTTGCATCGTGTTCAGCACATCGAATTACCACTATACAGTGAATTTGTAGCGTTTAAGGGAAGTGTACGGTAGTGTTTTGGCAGAAAATTGCTTTTTTCGAAAATCGAGCAATTCGCTGATAACTCGAGAACGGTCGAATGTTAGCGTTTGCCGTATGTTGCATCGTGTTCAGCGCATCGAATTACCCCTATACAGTGAATTTGGAGTGGTTACGGGAAGTGTACGGTAGTGTTTTGACAGAAAATTGCTTTTTTTCGAAAATCGAGCAATTCGCTGATAACTGGAGAACGGTCGAATGTTAGCGTTAGCCGTATGTTGCATCGTGTTCAGCACATCGAATTACCCCTATACAGTGAATTTGGAGTGGTTACGGGAAGTGTACGGTAGTGTTTTGGAAGGAAAACCCGTTTTATGCGATATTCGTGCGATTCACGGGCAGAAAAGCACGTTTTTCACAGTCCTCACTGTTTTGATGATAACTCGAGAACGGTCGAATGTTAGCGTTTGCGGTATGTTGCATCGTGTTCAGCACATCGAATTACCCCTATACAGTGAATTTGATGCGTTTAAGGGAAGTGTACGGTAGTGTTTTGGCAGAAAATTGCTTTTTTCGAAAATCGAGCAATTCGCTGATAACTGGAGAACGGTCGAATGTTAGCGTTTGCCGTATGTTGGATCGTGTTCAGCGCATTGAATTACCCTATACACTGAATTTGGAGTGGTTACGGGAAGTGTACGGTAGTGTTTTGGAAGGAAAACCCGTTTATGCGATATTCGTGCGTTTCACGGGCAGAAAAGCACGTTTTACACAGTCCTCACTGTTTTGATGATAACTCAAGAACGGTCGAATGTTAGCGTTTGCCGTATGTTTGCATCGTGTTCAGTACATCGAATTACCCTATACAGTGAATTTGAAGCGTTTTAAGGGAAGTGTACGGTAGTGTTTTGGCAGAAAATTGCTTTTTTCGAAAATCGAGCAATTCGCTGATAACTGGAGAACGGTCCGAATGTTAGCGTTCGCCGTATGTTGCATCGTGTTCAGCACACCGAATTACCCCTATACAGTGAATTTGAAGCGTTTAAGGGAAGTGTACGGTAGTGTTTTGGCAGAAAATTGCTTTTTTTCGAAAATCGAGCAATTCGCTGATAACTGGAGAACGGTCGAATGTTAGCGTTTGCCGTATGTTGCATCGTGTTCAGCGCATCGAATTACCCCTATACAGTGAATTTGGAGTGGTTACGGGAAGTGTACGGTAGTGTTTTGGACGGAAAACCCGTTTATGCGATATTCGTGCGTTTCACGGGCAGAAAAAGCACGTTTTTCACAGTCCTCACTGTTTTGATGATAACTCGAGAGCGGTCGAATGTCAGCGTTTGCCGTATGTTGCATCGTGGTCAGCACATCGAATTACCCCTATACAGTGAATTTGAAGCGTTTAAGGGAAGTGTACGGTAGTGTTTTGGCAGAAAATTGCTTTTTTCGAAGATCGAGCAATTCGCTGATAACTCGAGAACGGTCGAATGTTAGCGTTTGCCGTATGTTGCATCGTGTTCAGCGCATCGAATTACCCTATACAGTGAATTTGGAGTGGTTACGGGAAAGTGTACGGTAGTGTTTTGGCAGAAAATTGCTTTTTTCGAAAATCGAGCAATTCGCTGATAACTGGAGAACGGTCGAATGTTAGCGTTTGCCGTATGTTGCATCGTGGTTCAGCACATCGAATTACCCCTATACAGTGAATTTGGAGTGGTTACGGGAAGTGTACGGTAGTGTTTTGGAAGGAAAAACCCGTTTATGCGATATTCGTGCGATTCACCGGGCAGAAAAGCACGTTTTTCACAGTCCTCACTGTTTTGATGATAACTCGAGAACGGTCGAATGTTAGCGTTTGCCGTATGTTGCATCGTGTTCAGCACATCGAATTACCCCTATACAGTGAATTTGATGCGTTTAAGGGAAGTGTACGGTAGTGTTTGGCAGAAAATTGCTTTTTTTCGAAAATCGAGCAATTCGCTGATAACTCGAGAACGGTCGAATGTTAGCGTTTGCCGTATGTTGCATCGTGCTCAGCACATCGAATTACCCCTATACAGTGAATTTGAAGCGTTTAAGGAAGTGTACGGTAGTGTTTTGGCAGAAAATTGCTTTTTCGAAAATCGAGCAATTCGCTGATAACTGGAGAACGGTCGAATGTTAGCGTTTGCCGTATGTTGGATCGTGTTCAGCGCATCGAATTACCCCTATACAGTGAATTTGAAGCGTTTAAGGGAAGTGTACGGTAGTGTTTTGGCAGAAAATTGCTTTTTTTCGAAAATCGAGCAATTCGCTGATAACTGGAGGACGGTCGAATGTTAGCGTTTGCCGTATGTTGCATCGTGTTCAGCACATCGAATTACTCCTATACAGTGAATTTGGAGTGGTACGGGAAGTGTACGGTAGTGTTTTGGACGGAAAACCCGTTTATGCGATATTCGTGCGTTTCACGGGCAGAAAAGCACGTTTTTCACAGTCCTCACTGTTTTGATGATAACTCGAGAACGGTCGAATGTTAGCCTTTGCCGTATGTTGCATCGTGCTCAGCACATCGAATTACCCCTATACAGTGAATTTGAAGCGTTTAAGGGAAGTGTACGGTAGTGTTTTGGCAGAAAATTGCTTTTTCGAAAATCGAGCAATTCGCTGATAACTGGAGAACGGTCGAATGTTAGCGTTTGCCGTATGTTGGATCGTGTTCAGCGCATCGAATTACCCCTATACAGTGAATTTGAAGCGTTTAAGGGAAGTGTACGGTAGTGTTTTGGCAGAAAATTGCTTTTTTTCGAAAATCGAGCAATTCGCTGATAACTGGAGGACGGTCGAATGTTAGCGTTTGCCGTATGTTGCATCGTGTTCAGCACATCGAATTACTCCTATACAGTGAATTTGGAGTGGTTACGGGAAGTGTACGGTAGTGTTTTGGACGGAAAAACCCGTTTATGCGATATTCGTGCGTTTCACGGGCAGAAAAGCACGTTTTTCACAGTCCTCACTGTTTTGATGATAACTCGAGAGCGGTCGAATGTCAGCGTTTGCCGTATGTTGCATCGTGGTCAGCACATCGAATTACCCCTATACAGTGAATTTGAAGCGTTTAAGGGAAGTGTACGGTAGTGTTTTGGCAGAAAATTGCTTTTTTCGAAGATCGAGCAATTCGCTGATAACTCGAGAACGGTCGAATGTTAGCGTTTGCCGTATGTTGCATCGTGTTCAGCGCATCGAATTACCCCTATACAGTGAATTTGGAATGGTTACGGGAAGTGTACGGTAGTGTTTTGGCAGAAAATTGCTTTTTTCGAAAATCGAGCAATTCGCTGATAACTGGAGAACGGTCGAATGTTAGCGTTTGCCGTATGTTGCATCGTGTTCAGCACATCGAATTACCCCTATACAGTGAATTTGGAGTGGTTACGGGAAGTGTACGGTAGTGTTTTGGAAGGAAAACCCGTTTATGCGATATTCGTGCGATTCACGGGCAGAAAAGCACGTTTTTCACAGTCCTCACTGTTTTGATGATAACTCGAGAACGGTCGAATGTTAGCGTTTGCCGTATGTTGCATCGTGTTCAGCACATCGAATTACCCCTATACAGTGAATTTGATGCGTTTAAGGGAAGTGTACGGTAGTGTTTTGGCAGAAAATTGCTTTTTTCGAAAATCGAGCAATTCGCTGATAACTGGAGAACGGTCGAATGTTAGCGTTTGCCGTATGTTGCATCGTGTTCAGCGCATCGAATTACCCCTATACAGTGAATTTGGAGTGGTTACGGGAAGTGTACGGTAGTGTTTTGGCAGAAAATTGCTTTTTTCGAAAATCGAGCAATTCGCTGATAACTCGAGAACGGTCGAATGTTAGCGTTTGCCGTATGTTGCATCGTGTTCAGCACACCGAATTAACCCTGTACAGTGAATTTGAAGCGTTTAAGGGAAGTGTACGGTAGTGTTTTGGCAGAAAATTGCTTTTTTCGAAAATCGAGCAATTCGCTGATAACTGGAGAACGGTCGAATGTTAGCGTTTGCCGTATGTTGGATCGTGTTCAGCGCATCGAATTACCCCTATACAGTGAATTTGAAGTGGTTACGGAAGTGTACGGTAGTGTTTTGGAAGGAAAACCCGTTTATGCGATATTCGTGCTTTTCACGGGCAGAAAAGCACGTTTTCACAGTCCTCACTGTTTTGATGATAACTCGAGAACGGTCGAATGTTAGCGTTTTGCCGTATGTTGCATCGTGTTCAGCATATCGAATTACTCCTATACAGTGAATTTGAAGCGTTTAAGGGAAGCGTACGGTAGTGTTTTGGCAGAAAATTGCTTTTTTCGAAAATCGAGCAATTCGCTGATAACTCGAGAACGGTCGAATGTTAGCGTTTGCCGTATGTTGGATCGTGTTCAGGGCATCGAATTACCCCTATACAGTGAATTTGGAGTGGTTACGGGAAGTGTACGGTAGTGTTTTGGCAGAAAAATTGCTTTTTTCGAAAATCGAGCAATTCGCTGATAACTCGAGAACGGTCGAATGTTAGCGTTTGCCGGATGTTGCATCGTGTTCAGCACATCGAATTACCCCTATACAGTTAATTTGTAGCGTTTAAGGGAAGTGTACGGTAGTGTTTTGGCAGAAAATTGCTTTTTTTCGGAAAAATCGAGCAATTCGCTGATAACTCGAGAACGGTCGAATGTTAGCGTTTGCCGTATGTTGCATCGTGTTCAGCGCATCGAATTACCCCTACACAGTGAATTTGGAGTGGTTACGGGAAGTGTACGGTAGTGTTTTGGCAGAAAATTGCTTTTTTTCGAAAATCGAGCAATTCGCTGATAACTGGAGAACGGTCGAATGTTAGCGTTTGCCGTATGTTGCATCGTGTTCAGCACATCGAATTACCCCTATACAGTGAATTTGGAGTGGTTACGGGAAGTGTACGGTAGTGTTTTGGAAGGAAAACCCGTTTATGCGATATTCGTGCGATTCACGGGCAGAAAAGCACGTTTTTCACAGTCCTCACTGTTTTGATGATAACTCGAGAACGGTCGAATGTTAGCGTTTGCCGTATGTTGCATCGTGTTCAGCACATCGAATTACCCCTATACAGTGAATTTGATGCGTTTAAGGGAAGTGTACGGTAGTGTTTTGGCAGAAAATTGCTTTTTTTCGAAAATCGAGCAATTCGCTGATAACTGGAGAACGGTCGAATGTTAGCGTTCGCCGTATGTTGCATCGTGTTCAGCACACCGAATTACCCCTGTATAGTGAATTTGAAGCGTTTAAGGGAAGTGTACGGTAGTGTTTTGGAAGGAAAAACCCGTTTATGCGATATTCGTGCGTTTCACGGGCAGAAAAGCACGTTTTTCACAGTCCTCACTGTTTTGATGATAACTCGAGAACGGTCGAATGTTAGCGTTTGCCGTATGTTGCATCGTGTTCAGCATATCGAATTACCCCTATACAGTGAATTTGAAGCGTTTAAGGGAAGTGTACGGTAGTGTTTTGGCAGAAAATTGCTTTTTTCGAAAATCGAGCAATTCGCTGATAACTCGAGAACGGTCGAATGTTAGCGTTTGCCGTATGTTGGATCGTGTTCAGGGCATCGAATTACCCCTGTACAGTGAATTTGGAGTGGGTTACGGGAAGTGTACGGTAGTGTTTTGGCAGAAAATTGCTTTTTTCGAAAATCGAGCAATTCGCTGATAACTCGAGAACGGTCGAATGTTAGCGTTTGCCGTATGTTGCATCGTGTTCAGCGCATCGAATTACCCCTATACAGTGAATTTGGAGTGGTTACGGGAAGTGTACGTAGTGTTTTGGAAGGAAAACCCGTTTATGCGATATTCGTGCGTTTCACGGGCAGAAAAGCACGTTTTACACAGTCCTCACTGTTTTGATGATAACTCAAGAAGGGTCGAATGTTAGCGTTTGCCGTATGTTGCATCGTGTTCAGCACATCGAATTACCCCTATACAGTGAATTTGAAGCGTTTAAGGGAAGTGTACGGTAGTGTTTGGCAGAAAATTGCTTTTTTCGAAAAATCGAGCAATTCGCTGATAACTGGAGAACGGTCGAATGTTAGCGTTCGCCGTATGTTGCATCGTGTTCAGCACACCGAATTACCCCTATACAGTGAATTTGAAGCGTTTAAGGGAAGTGTACGGTAGTGTTTTGGCAGAAAATTGCTTTTTTCGAAAATCGAGCAATTCGCTGATAACTCGAGAACGGTCGAATGTTAGCGTTTGCCGTATGTTGCATCGTGTTCAGCACATCGAATTACCCCTATACAGTGAATTTGTAGCGTTTAACGGAAGTGTACGGTAGTGTTTTGGCAGAAAATTGTTTTTTTCGAAAATCGAGCAATTCGCTGATAACTCGAGAACGGTCGAATGTTAGCGTTTTGCCGGATGTTGCATCGTGTTCAGCACATCGAATTACCCCTATACAGTGAATTTGAAGCGTTTAAGGGAAGTGTACGGTAGTGTTTTGGCAGCAAATTTCTTTTTTCGAAAATCGAGCAATTCGCTGATAACTCGAGAACGGTCGAATGTTAGCGTTTGCCGTATGTTGCATCGTGTTCAGCGCATCGAATTACCCCTATACAGTGAATTTGGAGTGGGTACGGGAAGTGTACGGTAGTGTTTTGGAAGGAAAACCCGTTTTATGCGATATTCGTGCGTTTCACGGGCAGAAAAGCACGTTTTTCACAGTCCTCACTGTTTTGATGATAACTCAAGAACGGTCGAATGTTAGCGTTTGCCGTATGTTGCATCGTGTTCAGTACATCGAATTACCCCTATACAGTGAATTTGAAGCGTTTAAGGGAAGTGTACGGTAGTGTTTTGGCAGAAAATTGCTTTTTTCGAAAATCGAGCAATTCGCTGATAACTGGAGAACGGTCGAATGTTAGCGTTCGCCGTATGTTGCATCGTGTTCAGCACACCGAATTACCCCTGTACAGTGAATTTGAAGCGTTTACGGAAGTGTACGCTAGTGTTTTGGCAGAAAATTGCTTTTTTCGAAAATCGAGCAATTCGCTGATAACTGGAGAACGGTCGAATGTTAGCGTTTGCCGTATGTTTGCATCGTGTTCAGCGCATCGAATTACCCCTATACAGTGAATTGAAGCGTTTAAGGGAAGTGTACGGTAGTGTTTTGGCAGAAAATTGCTTTTTTCGAAAATCGAGCAATTCGCTGATAACTGGAGAACGGTCGAATGTTAGCGTTCGCCGTATGTTGCATCGTGTTCAGCACACCGAATTACCCCTATACAGTGAATTTGAAGTGTTTAAGGGAAGTGTACGGTAGTGCTTTGGCAGAAAAATTGCTTTTTTCGAAAATCGAGCAATTCGCTGATAACTGGAGAACGGTCGAATGTTAGCGTTTGCCGTATGTTGCATCGTGTTCAGCGCATCGAATTACCCCTATACAGTGAATTTGGAGTGGTTACGGGAAGTGTACGGTAGTGTTTTGGAAGGAAAACCCGTTATGCGATATTCGTGCGTTTCACGGGCAGAAAAGCACGTTTTTCACAGTCCTCACTGTTTTGATGATAACTCGAGAACGGTCGAATGTTAGCGTTTGCCGTATGTTGCATCGTGTTCAGCACATCGAATTACCCCTATACAGTGAATTTGAAGCGTTTAAGGAAGTGTACGGTAGTGTTTTGGAAGGAAAACCCGTTTATGCGATATTCGTGCGTTTCACGGGCAGAAAAGCACGTTTTACACAGTCCTCACTGTTTTGATGATAACTCAAGAACGGTCGAATATTAGCGTTTGCCGTATGTTGCATCGTGTTCAGCACATCGAATTACCCCTATACAGTGAATTTGAAGCGTTTTAAGGGAAGTGTACGCTAGTGTTTTGGCAGAAAATTGCTTTTTTCGAAATCGAGCAATTCGCTGATAACTGGAGAACGGTCGAATGTTAGCGTTCGCCGTATGTTGCATCGTGTTCAGCACATCGAATTATCCTATACAGTGAATTTGGAGCGTTTAAGGGAAGTGTACGGTAGTGTTTTGGCAGAAAATTGCTTTTTTCGAAAATCGAGCAATTCGCTGATAACTGGAGAACGGTCGAATGCTAGAGTTAGCCGTATGTTGGATCGTGTTCAGCGCATCGAATTACCCCTATACAGTGAATTTGAAGCGTTTAAGGGAAGTGTACGGTAGTGTTTTGGAAGGAAAACCCGTTTATGCGATATTCGTGCGTTTCACGGGCAGAAAAGCACGTTTTTCACAGTCCTCACTGTTTTGATGATAAGTCGAGAACGGTCGAATGTTAGCCTTTGCCGTATGTTGCATCGTGCTCAGCACATCGAATTACCCCTATACAGTGAATTTGAAGCGTTTAAGGGAAGTGTACGGTAGTGTTTTGGCAGAAAATTGCTTTTTTCGAAAATCGAGCAATTCGCTGATAACTGGAGAACGGTCGAATGCTAGCGTTTGCCGTATGTTGGATCGTGTTCAGCGCATCGAATTACCCCTATACAGTGAATTTGAAGCGTTTAAAGGGAAGTGTACGGTAGTGTTTTGGCAGAAAATTGCTTTTTTCGAAAATCGAGCAATTCGCTGATAACTCGAGAACGGTCGAATGTTAGCGTTTGCCGTATGTTGCATCGTGTTCAGCGCATCGAATTAGCCCTATACAGTGAATTTGGAGTGGTTACGGAAGTGTACGGTAGTGTTTTGGAAGGAAAACCCGTTTATGCGATATTCGTGCGTTTCACGGGCAGAAAAGCACGTTTTACACAGTCCTCACTGTTTTGATGATAACTCAAGAAGGGTCGAATGTTAGCGTTTGCCGTATGTTGCATCGTGTTCAGCACATCGAATTACCCCTATACAGTGAATTTGAAGCGTTTAAGGGAAGTGTACGGTAGTGTTTTGGCAGAAAATTGCTTTTTTTCGAAAATCGAGCAATTCGCTGATAACTGGAGAACGGTCGAATGTTAGCGTTCGCCGTATGTTGCATCGTGTTCAGCACACCGAATTACCCCTATACAGTGAATTTGAAGCGTTTAAGGGAAGTGTACGGTAGTGTTTTGGCAGAAAATTGCTTTTTTCGAAAATCGAGCAATTCGCTGATAACTCGAGAACGGTCGAATGTTAGCGTTTGCCGTATGTTGCATCGTGTTCAGCACATCGAATTACCCCTATACAGTGAATTTGAAGCGTTTAAGGGAAGTGTACGGTAGTGTTTTGGCAGAAAATTGCTTTTTTCGAAATCGAGCAATTCGCTGATAACTCGAGAACGGTCGAATGTTAGCGTTTGCCGGATGTTGCATCGTGTTCAGCACATCGAATTACCACTATACAGTGAATTTGTAGCGTTTAAGGGAAGTGTACGGTAGTGTTTTGGCAGAAAATTCCTTTTTTCGAAAATCGAGCAATTCGCTGTTAACTCGAGAACGGTCGAATGTTAGCGTTTGCCGTATGTTGCATCGTGTTCAGCACACCGAATTACCCCGGTACAGTGAATTTGAAGCGTTTAAGGGAAGTGTACGGTAGTGTTTTGCAGAAAATTGCTTTTTTCGAAAATCGAGCAATTCGCTGATAACTGGAGAACGGTCGAATGTTAGCGTTTGCCGTATGTTGCATCGTGTTCAGCGCATCGAATTACCCCTATACAGTGAATTTGAAGTGGTTACGGGAAGTGTACGGTAGTGTTTTGGAAGGAAACCCGTTTATTATGCGATATTCGTGCTTTTCACGGGCAGAAAAGCACGTTTTCACAGTCCTCACTGTTTTGATGATAACTCGAGAACGGTCGAATGTTAGCGTTTGCCGTATGTTGCATCGTGTTCAGCATATCGAATTACTCCTATACAGTGAATTTGAAGCGTTTAAGGGAAGCGTACGGTAGTGTTTTGGCAGAAAATTGCTTTTTTCGAAAATCGAGCAATTCGCTGATAACTCGAGAACGGTCGAATGTTAGCGTTTGCCGTATGTTGGATCGTGTTCAGGGCATCGAATTACCCTATACAGTGAATTTGGAGTGGTTACGGGAAGTGTACGGTAGTGTTTTGGCAGAAAATTGCTTTTTTCGAAAATCGAGCAATTCGCTGATAACTCGAGAACGGTGGAATGTTAGCGTTTGCCGGATGTTGCATCGTGTTCAGCACATCGAATTACCCCTATACAGTTAATTTGTAGCGTTTAAGGGAAGTGTACGGTAGTGTTTTGGCAGAAAATTGCTTTTTTCGAAAATCGAGCAATTCGCTGATAACTCGAGAACGGTCGAATGTTAGCGTTTGCCGTATGTTGCATCGTGTTCAGCGCATCGAATTACCCCTACACAGTTGAATTTGGAGTGGTTTACGGGAAGTGTACGGTAGTGTTTTGGCAGAAAATTGCTTTTTTCGAAAATCGAGCAATTCGCTGATAACTGGAGAACGGTCGAATGTTAGCGTTTGCCGTATGTTGCATCGTGTTCAGCACATCGAATTACCCCTATACAGTGAATTTGGAGTGGTTACGGGAAGTGTACGGTAGTGTTTTGGAAGGAAAACCCGTTTATGCGATATTCGTGCGATTCACGGGCAGAAAAAGCACGTTTTTCACACTCCTCACTGTTTTGATGATAACTCGAGAACGGTCGAATGTTAGCGTTTGCCGTATGTTGCATCGTGTTCAGCACATCGAATTACCCCTATACAGTGAATTTGATGCGTTTAAGGGAAGTGTACGGTAGTGTTTTGGCAGAAAATTGCTTTTTCGAAAATCGAGCAATTCGCTGATAACTGAGAACGGTCGAATGTTAGCGTTCGCCGTATGTTGCATCGTGTTCAGCACACCGAATTACCCCTGTATAGTGAATTTGAAGCGTTTAAGGGAAGTGTACGGTAGTGTTTTGGAAGGAAAACCCGTTTATGCGATATTCGTGCGTTCCACGGGCAGAAAAGCACGTTTTTCACAGTCCTCACTGTTTTGATGATAACTCGAGAACGGTCGAATGTTAGCGTTTGCCGTATGTTGCATCGTGTTCAGCATATCGAATTACCCCTATACAGTGAATTTGAAGCGTTTAAGGGAAGTGTACGGTAGTGTTTTTGCAGAAAATTGCTTTTTTCGAAAATCGAGCAATTCGCTGATAACTCGAGAACGGTCGAATGTTAGCGTTTGCCGTATGTTGGATCGTGTTCAGGGCATCGAATTACCCCTGTACAGTGAATTTGGAGTGGTTACGGGAAGTGTACGGTAGTGTTTTGGCAGAAAATTGCTTTTTCGAAAATCGAGCAATTCGCTGATAACTCGAGAACGGTCGAATGTTAGCGTTTGCCGTATGTTGCATCGTGTTCAGCGCATCGAATTACCCCTATACAGTGAATTTGGAGTGGGTTACGGGAAGTGTACGGTAGTGTTTTGGAAGGAAAACCCGTTTATGCGATATTCGTTGCGTTTCACGGGCAGAAAAGCACGTTTTACACAGTCCTCACTGTTTTGATGATAACTCAAGAAGGGTCGAATGTTAGCGTTTGCCGTATGTTGCATCGTGTTCAGCACATCGAATTACCCCTATACAGTGAATTTGAAGCGTTAAGGGAAGTGTACGGTAGTGTTTGGCAGAAAATTGCTTTTTTCGAAAATCGAGCAATTCGCTGATAACTGGAGAACGGTCGAATGTTAGCGTTCGCCGTATGTTGCATCGTGTTCAGCACACCGAATTACCCCTATACAGTGAATTTGAAGCGTTTAAGGGAAGTGTACGGTAGTGTTTTGGCAGAAAATTGCTTTTTTCGAAAATCGAGCAATTCGCTGATAACTCGAGAACGGTCGAATGTTAGCGTTTGCCGTATGTTGCATCGTGTTCAGCACATCGAATTACCCCTATACAGTGAATTTGTAGCGTTTAAACGGAAGTGTACGGTAGTGTTTTGGCAGAAAATTGTTTTTTTCGAAAATCGAGCAATTCGCTGATAACTCGAGAACGGTCGAATGTTAGCGTTTGCCGGATGTTGCCATCGTGTTCAGCACATCGAATTACCCCTATACAGTGAATTTGAAGCGTTTAAGGGAAGTGTACGGTAGTGTTTTGGCAGCAAATTTCTTTTTTCGAAAATCGAGCAATTCGCTGATAACTCGAGAACGGTCGAATGTTAGCGTTTGCCGTATGTTGCATCGTGTTCAGCGCATCGAATTACCCCTATACAGTGAATTTGGAGTGGGTACGGGAAGTGTACGGTAGTGTTTTGGAAGGAAAACCCGTTTATGCGATATTCGTGCGTTTCACGGGCAGAAAAGCACGTTTTTCACAGTCCTCACTGTTTTGATGATAACTCGAGAACGGTCGAATGTTAGCGTTTGCCGTATGTTGCATCGTGTTCAGCACATCGAATTACCCCTATACAGTGAATTTGAAGCGTTTAAGGGAAGTGTACGGTAGTGTTTTGGCAGAAAATTGCTTTTTTTCGAAAATCGAGCAATTCGCTGATAACTGGAGAACGGTCGAATGTTAGCGTTCGCCGTATGTTGCATCGTGTTCAGCACACCGAATTACCCCTATACAGTGAATTTGAAGCGTTTAAGGGAAGTGTACGGTAGTGTTTGGCAGAAAATTGCTTTTTTTCGAAAATCGAGCAATTCGCTGATAACTCGAGAACGGTCGAATGTTAGCGTTTGCCGTATGTTGCATCGTGTTCAGCACATCGAATTACCCCTATACAGTGAATTTGAAGCGTTTAAGGGAAGTGTACGGTAGTGTTTTGGCAGAAAATTGCTTTTTTCGAAAATCGAGCAATTCGCTGATAACTCGAGAACGGTCGAATGTTAGCGTTTGCCGGATGTTGCATCGTGTTCAGCACATCGAATTACCACTATACAGTGAATTTGTAGCGTTTAAGGGAAGTGTACGGTAGTGTTTTGGCAGAAAATTCCTTTTTTCGAAATCGAGCAATTCGCTGATAACTCGAGAACGGTCGAATGTTAGCGTTTGCCGTATGTTGCATCGTGTTCAGCACACCGAATTACCCCTGTACAGTGAATTTGAAGCGTTTAAGGGAAGTGTACGGTAGTGTTTTGGCAGAAAATTGCTTTTTCGAAAATCGAGCAATTCGCTGATAACTGGAGAACGGTCGAATGTTAGCGTTTGCCGTATGTTGCATCGTGTTCAGCGCATCGAATTACCCCTATACAGTGAATTTGAAGTGGTTACGGGAAGTGTACGGTAGTGTTTTGGAAGGAAAACCCGTTTATGCGATATTCGTGCTTTTCACGGGCAGAAAAGCACGTTTTTCACAGTCCTCACTGTTTTGATGATAACTCGAGAACGGTCGAATGTTAGCGTTTGCCGTATGTTGCATCGTGTTCAGCATATCGAATTACTCCTATACAGTGAATTTGAAGCGTTTAAGGGAAGCGTACGGTAGTGTTTTGGCAGAAAATTGCTTTTTTCGAAAATCGAGCAATTCGCTGATAACTCGAGAACGGTCGAATGTTAGCGTTTGCCGTATGTTGGATCGTGTTCAGGGCATCGAATTACCCCTATACAGTGAATTTGGAGTGGTTACGGGAAGTGTACGGTAGTGTTTTGGCAGAAAATTGCTTTTTTCGAAAATCGAGCAATTCGCTGATAACTCGAGAACGGTGGAATGTTAGCGTTTGCCGGATGTTGCATCGTGTTCAGCACATCGAATTACCCCTATACAGTTAATTTGTAGCGTTTAAGGGAAGTGTACGGTAGTGTTTTGGCAGAAAATTGCTTTTTTCGAAAATCGAGCAATTCGCTGATAACTCGAGAACGGTCGAATGTTAGCGTTTGCCGTATGTTGCATCGTGTTCAGCGCATCGAATTACCCCTACACAGTGAATTTGGAGTGGTTACGGGAAGTGTACGGTAGTGTTTTGGCAGAAAATTGCTTTTTTCGAAAATCGAGCAATTCGCTGATAACTGGAGAACGGTCGAATGTTAGCGTTTGCCGTATGTTGCATCGTGTTCAGCACATCGAATTACCCCTATACAGTGAATTTGGAGTGGTTACGGGAAGTGTACGGTAGTGTTTTGGAAGGAAAACCCGTTTATGCGATATTCGTGCGATTCACGGGCAGAAAAGCACGTTTTTCACACTCCTCACTGTTTTGATGATAACTCGAGAACGGTCGAATGTTAGCGTTTGCCGTATGTTGCATCGTGTTCAGCACATCGAATTACCCCTATACAGTGAATTTGATGCGTTTAAGGGAAGTGTACGGTAGTGTTTTGGCAGAAAATTGCTTTTTTCGAAAATCGAGCAATTCGCTGATAACTGGAGAACGGTCGAATGTTAGCGTTCGCCGTATGTTGCATCGTGTTCAGCACACCGAATTACCCCTGTATAGTGAATTTGAAGCGTTTAAGGGAAGTGTACGGTAGTGTTTTGGAAGGAAAACCCGTTTATGCGATATTCGTGCGTTTCACGGGCAGAAAAGCACGTTTTTCACAGTCCTCACTGTTTTGATGATAACTCGAGAACGGTCGAATGTTAGCGTTTGCCGTATGTTGCATCGTGTTCAGCATATCGAATTACCCCTATACAGTGAATTTGAAGCGTTTAAGGGAAGTGTACGGTAGTGTTTTGCAGAAAATTGCTTTTTTCGAAAATCGAGCAATTCGCTGATAACTCGAGAACGGTCGAATGTTAGCGTTTGCCGTATGTTGGATCGTGTTCAGGCATCGAATTACCCCTGTACAGTGAATTTGGAGTGGTTACGGGAAGTGTACGGTAGTGTTTTGGCAGAAAATTGCTTTTTTCGAAAATCGAGCAATTCGCTGATAACTCGAGAACGGTCGAATGTTAGCGTTTGCCGTATGTTGCATCGTGTTCAGCGCATCGAATTACCCCTATACAGTGAATTTGGAGCGGTTACGGGAAGTGTACGGTAGTGTTTTGGAAGGAAAACCCGTTTATGCGATATTCGTGCGTTTCACGGGCAGAAAAGCACGTTTTACACAGTCCTCACTGTTTTGATGATAACTCAAGAAGGGTCGAATGTTAGCGTTTGCCGTATGTTGCATCGTGTTCAGCACATCGAATTACCCCTATACAGTGAATTTGAAGCGTTTAAGGGAAGTGTACGGTAGTGTTTTGGCAGAAAATTGCTTTTTTCGAAAATCGAGCAATTCGCTGATAACTGGAGAACGGTCGAATGTTAGCGTTCGCCGTATGTTGCATCGTGTTCAGCACACGAATTACCCCTATACAGTGAATTTGAAGCGTTTAAGGGAAGTGTACGGTAGTGTTTTGGCAGAAAATTGCTTTTTTCGAAAATCGAGCAATTCGCTGATAACTCGAGAACGGTCGAATGTTAGCGTTTGCCGTATGTTGCATCGTGTTCAGCACATCGAATTACCCCTATACAGTGAATTTGTAGCGTTTAACGGAAGTGTACGGTAGTGTTTTGGCAGAAAATTGTTTTTTCGAAAATCGAGCAATTCGCTGATAACTCGAGAACGGTCGAATGTTAGCGTTTGCCGGATGTTGCATCGTGTTCAGCACATCGAATTACCCCTATACAGTGAATTTGAAGCGTTTAAGGGAAGTGTACGGTAGTGTTTTGGCAGCAAATTTCTTTTTTCGAAAATCGAGCAATTCGCTGATAACTCGAGAACGGTCGAATGTTAGCGTTTGCCGTATGTTGCATCGTGTTCAGCGCATCGAATTACCCCTATACAGTGAATTTGGAGTGGTACGGGAAGTGTACGGTAGTGTTTTGGAAGGAAAACCCGTTTATGCGATATTCGTGCGTTTCACGGGCAGAAAAGCACGTTTTTCACAGTCCTCACTGTTTTGATGATAACTCGAGAACGGTCGAATGTTAGCGTTTGCCGTATGTTGCATCGTGTTCAGCATATCGATTACCCCTATACAGTGAATTTGAAGCGTTTAAGGGAAGTGTACGGTAGTGTTTTGGCAGAAAATTGCTTTTTTCGAAAATCGAGCAATTCGCTGATAACTCGAGAACGGTCGAATGTTAGCGTTTGCCGTATGTTGCATCGTGTTCAGCGCATCGAATTACCCCGATACAGTGAATTTGGAGTGGTTACGGGAAGTGTACGGTAGTGTTTTGGCAGAAAATTGCTTTTTTCGAAAATCGAGCAATTCGCTGATAACTGGAGAACGGTCGAATGTTAGCGTTTGCCGTATGTTGCATCGTGTTCAGCGTATCGAATTACCCCTATACAGTGAATTTGGAGTGGTTACGGGAAGTGTACGGTAGTGTTTTGGAAGGAAAACCCGTTTATGCTATATTCGTGCGTTTCACGGGCAGAAAAGCACGTTTTTCACAGTCCTCACTGTTTTGATGATACTCGAGAACGGTCGAATGTTAGCGTTTGCCGTATGTTGCATCGTGTTCAGCATATCGAATTACCCCTATACAGTGAATTTGAAGCGTTTAAGGGAAGTGTACGGTAGTGTTTTGGCAGAAAATTGCTTTTTTCGAAAATCGAGCAATTCGCTGATAACTCGAGAACGGTCGAATGTTAGCGTTTGCCGTATGTTGCATCGTGTTCAGCGCATCGAATTACCCCGATACAGTGAATTTGGAGTGGTTACGGGAAGTGTACGGTAGTGTTTTGGCAGAAAATTGCTTTTTTCGAAAATCGAGCAATTCGCTGATAACTGGAGAACGGTCGAATGTTAGCGTTTGCCGTATGTTGCATCGTGTTCAGCGTATCGAATTACCCCTATACAGTGAATTTGGAGTGGTTACGGGAAGTGTACGGTAGTGTTTTGGAAGGAAAACCCGTTTATGCGATATTCGTGCGTTTCACGGCAGAAAAGCACGTTTTCACAGTCCTCACTGTTTGATGATAACTCGAGAACGGTCGAATGTTAGCGTTTGCCGTATGTTGCATCGTGTTCAGCATATCGAATTACCCCTATACAGTGAATTTGAAGCGTTTAAGGGAAGTGTACGGTAGTGTTTTGGCAGAAAATTGCTTTTTTCGAAAATCGAGCAATTCGCTGATAACTCGAGAACGGTCGAATGTTAGCGTTTGCCGTATGTTGCATCGTGTTCAGGCATCGAATTACCCCTATACAGTGAATTTGGAGTGGTTACGGGAAGTGTACGGTAGTGTTTTGGCAGAAAATTGCTTTTTTCGAAAATCGAGCAATTCGCTGATAACTCGAGAACGGTCGAATGTTAGCGTTTGCCGTATGTTGCATCGTGTTCAGCGCATCGAATTACCCCTATACAGTGAATTTGGAGTGGTTACGGGAAGTGTACGGTAGTGTTTTGGAAGGAAAACCCGTTTATGCGATATTCGTGCGTTTCACGGGCAGAAACACGTTTTACACAGTCCTCACTGTTTTGATGATAACTCAGAAGGTCGAATGTTAGCGTTTGCCGTATGTTGCATCGTGTTCAGCACATCGAATTACCCCTATACAGTGAATTTGAAGCGTTTAAGGGAAGTGTACGGTAGTGTTTTGGCAGAAAATTGCTTTTTTCGAAAATCGAGCAATTCGCTGATAACTGGAGAACGGTCGAATGTTAGCGTTCGCCGTATGTTGCATCGTGTTCAGCACACGAATTACCCCTATACAGTGAATTTGAAGCGTTTAAGGGAAGTGTACGGTAGTGTTTTGGCAGAAAATTGCTTTTTTCGAAAATCGAGCAATTCGCTGATAACTCGAGAACGGTCGAATGTTAGCGTTTGCCGTATGTTGCATCGTGTTCAGCACATCGAATTACCCCTATACAGTGAATTTGTAGCGTTTAACGGAAGTGTATAGTGTTTTGGCAGAAAATTGTTTTTTTCGAAAATCGAGCAATTCGCTGATAACTCGAGAACGGTCGAATGTTAGCGTTTGCCGTGTTGCATCGTGTTCAGCACATCGAATTACCCCTATACAGTGAATTTGTAGCGTTTAAGGGAAGTGTACGGTAGTGTTTTGGCAGAAAATTGCTTTTTTCGAAAATCGAGCCATTCGCTGATAACTCGAGAACGGTCGAATGTTAGCGTTTGCCGTATGTTGGTGTTCAGGGCATCGAATTACCCCTATACAGTGAAGTGGAGTGGTTACGGGAAGTGTACGGTAGTGTTTTGGAAGGAAAACCCGTTATGCGATATTCGTGCGTTTCACGGGCAGAAAAGCACGTTCACAGTCCTCACTGGTTTGATGATAACTCGAGAACGGTCGAATGTTAGCGTTTGCCGTATGTTGCATCGTGTTCAGCACATCGAATTACCCCTATACAGTGAATTTGAAGCGTTTAAGGGAAGTGTACGGTAGTGTTTTGGCAGAAAATTGCTTTTTTCGAAAATCGAGCAATTCGCTGATAACTGGAGAACGGTCGAATCTTAGCGTTTGCCGTACGTTGCATCGTGTTCAGCACATCGAATTACCCCTATACAGTGAATTTGAAGCGTTTAAGGGAAGTGTACGGTAGTGTTTTGGCAGAAAATTGCTTTTTTCGAAAATCGAGCAATTCGCTGATAACTGGAGAACGGTCGAATGTTAGCGTTTGCCGTATGTTGCATCGTGTTCAGCACATCGAATTACCCCTATACAGTGAATTTGAAGCGTTTAAGGGAAGTGTACGGTAGTGTTTTGGCAGAAAATTGCTTTTTTCGAAAATCGAGCAATTCGCTGATAACTGGAGAACGGTCGAATGTTAGCGTTTGCCGTATGTTGCATCGTGTTCAGCACATCGAATTACCCCTATACAGTGAATTTGAAGCGTTTAAGGGAAGTGTACGGTAGTGTTTTGGCAGCAAATTTCTTTTTTCGAAAATCGAGCAATTCGCTGATAACTCGAGAACGGTCGAATGTTAGCGTTTGCCGTATGTTGCATCGTGTTCAGCACATCGAATTACCCCTATACAGTGAATTTGAAGCGTTTAAGGGAAGTGTACGGTAGTGTTTTGGCAGAAAATTGCTTTTTTCGAAAATCGAGCAATTCGCTGATAACTCGAGAACGGTCGAATGTTAGCGTTTGCCGTATGTTGCATCGTGTTCAGCACATCGAATTACCCCTATACAGTGAATTTGTAGCGTTTAACGGAAGTGTACGGTAGTGTTTTGGCAGAAAATTGCTTTTTTCGAAAATCGAGCAATTCGCTGATAACTCGAGAACGGTCGAATGTTAGCGTTTGCCGGATGTTGCATCGTGTTCAGCACATCGAATTACCCCTATACAGTGAATTTGTAGCGTTTAAGGGAAGTGTACGGTAGTGTTTTGGCAGAAAATTGCTTTTTTCGAAAATCGAGCCATTCGCTGATAACTCGAGAACGGTCGAATGTTAGCGTTTGCCGTATGTTGCATCGTGTTCAGGACATCGAATTACCCCTATACAGTGAATTTGGAGTGGTTACGGGAAGTGTACGGTAGTGTTTTGGCAGAAAATTGCTTTTTTCGAAAATCGAGCAATTCGCTGATAACTCGAGAACGGTCGAATGTTAGCGTTTGCCGTATGTTGCATCGTGTTCAGCGCATCGAATTACCCCTATACAGTGAATTTGGAGTGGTTACGGGAAGTGTACGGTAGTGTTTTGGAAGGAAAACCCGTTTATGCGATATTCGTGCGTTTCACGGGCAGAAAAGCACGTTTTACACAGTCCTCACTGTTTTGATGATAACTCAGAAGGTCGAATGTTAGCGTTTGCCGTATGTTGCATCGTGTTCAGCACATCGAATTACCCCTATACAGTGAATTTGAAGCGTTTAAGGGAAGTGTACGGTAGTGTTTTGGCAGAAAATTGCTTTTTTCGAAAATCGAGCAATTCGCTGATAACTGGAGAACGGTCGAATGTTAGCGTTCGCCGTATGTTGCATCGTGTTCAGCACACGAATTACCCCTACACAGTGAATTTGAAGCGTTTAAGGGAAGTGTACGGTAGTGTTTTGGCAGAAAATTGCTTTTTTCGAAAATCGAGCAATTCGCTGATAACTCGAGAACGGTCGAATGTTAGCGTTTGCCGTATGTTGCATCGTGTTCAGCACATCGAATTACCCCTATACAGTGAATTTGTAGCGTTTAAGGAAGTGTACGGTAGTGTTTTGGCAGAAAATTGTTTTTTTCGAAAATCGAGCAATTCGCTGATAACTCGAGAACGGTCGAATGTTAGCGTTTGCCGTATGTTGCATCGTGTTCAGCACATCGAATTACCCCTATACAGTGAATTTGAAGCGTTTAAGGGAAGTGTACGGTAGTGTTTTGGCAGAAAATTGCTTTTTTCGAAAATCGAGCCATTCGCTGATAACTCGAGAACGGTCGAATGTTAGCGTTTGCCGTATGTTGGATCGTGTTCAGCATCGAATTACCCCTATACAGTGAAAGTGGAGTGGTTACGGGAAGTGTACGGTAGTGTTTTGGAAGGAAAACCCGTTTATGCGATATTCGTGCGTTTCACGGGCAGAAAAGCACGTTTTTCACAGTCCTCACTGTTTGATGATAACTCGAGAACGGTCGAATGTTAGCGTTTGCCGTATGTTGCATCGTGTTCAGCACATCGAATTACCCCTATACAGTGAATTTGAAGCGTTTAAGGGAAGTGTACGGTAGTGTTTTGGCAGAAAATTGCTTTTTTCGAAAATCGAGCAATTCGCTGATAACTGGAGAACGGTCGAATGTTAGCGTTTGCCGTATGTTGCATCGTGTTCAGCACATCGAATTACCCCTATACAGTGAATTTGAAGCGTTTAAGGGAAGTGTACGGTAGTGTTTTGACAGAAAATTGCTTTTTTCGAAAATCGAGCAATTCGCTGATAACTGGAGAACGGTCGAATGTTAGCGTTTGCCGTATGTTGCATCGTGTTCAGCACATCGAATTACCCCTATACAGTGAATTTGAAGCGTTTAAGGGAAGTGTACGGTAGTGTTTTGGCAGAAAATTGCTTTTTTCGAAAATCGAGCAATTCGCTGATAACTCGAGAACGGTCGAATGTTAGCGTTTGCCGTATGTTGCATCGTGTTCAGCACATCGAATTACCCCTATACAGTGAATTTGAAGCGTTTAAGGGAAGTGTACGGTAGTGTTTTGGCAGCAAATTTCTTTTTTCGAAAATCGAGCAATTCGCTGATAACTCGAGAACGGTCGAATGTTAGCGTTTGCCGTATGTTGCATCGTGTTCAGCACACCGAATTACCCCTATACAGTGAATTTGAAGCGTTTAAGGGAAGTGTACGGTAGTGTTTTGGCAGAAAATTGCTTTTTTCGAAAATCGAGCAATTCGCTGATAACTCGAGAACGGTCGAATGTTAGCGTTTGCCGTATGTTGCATCGTGTTCAGCACATCGAATTACCCCTATACAGTGAATTTGTAGCGTTTAACGGAAGTGTACGGTAGTGTTTTGGCAGAAAATTGTTTTTTTCGAAAATCGAGCAATTCGCTGATAACTCGAGAACGGTCGAATGTTAGCGTTTGCCGGATGTTGCATCGTGTTCAGCACATCGAATTACCCCTATACAGTGAATTTGTAGCGTTTAAGGGAAGTGTACGGTAGTGTTTTGGCAGAAAATTGCTTTTTTCGAAAATCGAGCATTCGCTGATAACTCGAGAACGGTCGAATGTTAGCGTTTGCCGTATGTTGCATCGTGTTCAGGCATCGAATTACCCCTATACAGTGAATTTGGAGTGTTACGGGAAGTGTACGGTAGTGTTTTGGCAGAAAATTGCTTTTTTCGAAAATCGAGCAATTCGCTGATAACTCGAGAACGGTCGAATGTTAGCGTTTGCCGTATGTTGCATCGTGTTCAGCGCATCGAATTACCCCTATACAGTGAATTTGGAGTGGTTACGGGAAGTGTACGGTAGTGTTTTGGAAGGAAACCCGTTCATGCGATATTCGTGCGTTTCACGGGCAGAAAAGCACGTTTTACACAGTCCTCACTGTTTATGATAACTCAGAAGGTCGAATGTTAGCGTTTGCCGTATGTTGCATCGTGTTCAGCACATCGAATTACCCCTATACAGTGAATTTGAAGCGTTTAAGGGAAGTGTACGGTAGTGTTTTGGCAGAAAATTGCTTTTTTCGAAAATCGAGCAATTCGCTGATAACTGGAGAACGGTCGAATGTTAGCGTTTGCCGTATGTTGCATCGTGTTCAGCACACGAATTACCCCTATACAGTGAATTTGAAGCGTTTAAGGGAAGTGTACGGTAGTGTTTTGGCAGAAAATTGCTTTTTTCGAAAATCGAGCAATTCGCTGATAACTCGAGAACGGTCGAATGTTAGCGTTTGCCGTATGTTGCATCGTGTTCAGCACATCGAATTACCCCTATACAGTGAATTTGTAGCGTTTAAGGAAGTGTACGGTAGTGTTTTGGCAGAAAATTGTTTTTTTCGAAAATCGAGCAATTCGCTGATAACTCGAGAACGGTCGAATGTTAGCGTTTGCCGGATGTTGCATCGTGTTCAGCACATCGAATTACCCCTATACAGTGAATTTGTAGCGTTTAAGGGAAGTGTACGGTAGTGTTTTGGCAGAAAATTGCTTTTTTCGAAAATCGAGCATTCGCTGATAACTCGAGAACGGTCGAATGTTAGCGTTTGCCGTATGTTGCATCGTGTTCAGCATCGAATTACCCCTATACAGTGAATGGAGTGGTTACGGGAAGTGTACGGTAGTGTTTTGGAAGGAAAACCCGTTTATGCGATATTCGTTTTCACGGGCAGAAAAGCACGTTTTTCACAGTCCTCACTGGTTATGAAACTCGAGAACGGTCGAATGTTAGCGTTTGCCGTATGTTGCATCGTGTTCAGCACATCGAATTACCCCTATACAGTGAATTTGAAGCGTTTAAGGGAAGTGTACGGTAGTGTTTTGGCAGAAAATTGCTTTTTTCGAAAATCGAGCAATTCGCTGGTAACTGAGAACGGTCGAATGTTAGCGTTTGCCGTATGTTGCATCGTGTTCAGCACATCGAATTACCCCTATACAGTGAATTTGAAGCGTTTAAGGGAAGTGTACGGTAGTGTTTTGGCAGAAAATTGCTTTTTTCGAAAATCGAGCAATTCGCTGATAACTGGAGAACGGTCGAATGTTAGCGTTTGCCGTATGTTGCATCGTGTTCAGCACATCGAATTACCCCTATACAGTGAATTTGAAGCGTTTAAGGGAAGTGTACGGTAGTGTTTTGGCAGAAATTGCTTTTTTCGAAAATCGAGCAATTCGCTGATAACTCGAGAACGGTCGAATGTTAGCGTTTGCCGTATGTTGCATCGTGTTCAGCACATCGAATTACCCCTATACAGTGAATTTGAAGCGTTTAAGGGAAGTGTACGGTAGTGTTTTGGCAGAAAATTGCTTTTTTCGAAAATCGAGCAATTCGCTGATAACTCGAGAACGGTCGAATGTTAGCGTTTGCCGTATGTTGCATCGTGTTCAGCACATCGAATTACCCCTATACAGTGAATTTGAGCGTTTAACGGAAGTGTACGGTAGTGTTTTGGCAGAAAATTGTTTTTTTCGAAAATCGAGCAATTCGCTGATAACTCGAGAACGGTCGAATGTTAGCGTTTGCCGTATGTTGCATCGTGTTCAGCACATCGAATTACCCCTATACAGTGAATTTGAGCGTTTAACGGAAGTGTACGGTAGTGTTTTGGCAGAAAATTGTTTTTTCGAAAATCGAGCAATTCGCTGATAACTCGAGAACGGTCGAATGTTAGCGTTTGCCGTATGTTGCATCGTGTTCAGCACATCGAATTACCCCTATACAGTGAATTTGTAGCGTTTAAGGGAAGTGTACGGTAGTGTTTTGGCAGAAAATTGCTTTTTTCGAAAATCGAGCAATTCGCTGATAACTGAGAACGGTCGAATGTTAGCGTTTGCCGTATGTTGCATCGTGTTCAGCACATCGAATACCCCTATACAGTGAATTTGAAGCGTTTAAGGGAAGTGTACGGTAGTGTTTTGGCAGAAATTTCTTTTTCGAAAATCGAGCAATTCGCTGATAACTCGAGAACGGTCGAATGTTAGCGTTTGCCGTATGTTGCATCGTGTTCAGCATCGAATTACCCCTATACAGTGAATTTGGAGTGGGTACGGGAAGTGTACGGTAGTGTTTTGGAAGGAAAACCCGTTATTGCGATATTCGTGCGTTTCACGGGCAGAAAAGCACGTTTTCACAGTCCTCACTGTTTGATGATAACTCGAGAACGGTCGAATGTTAGCGTTTGCCGTATGTTGCATCGTGTTCAGCATATCGAATTACCCCTATACAGTGAATTTGAAGCGTTTAAGGGAAGTGTACGGTAGTGTTTTGGCAGAAAATTGCTTTTTTCGAAAATCGAGCAATTCGCTGATAACTGGAAACGGTCGAATGTTAGCGTTTGCCGTATGTTGCATCGTGTTCAGCACATCGAATTACCCCTATACAGTGAATTTGAAGCGTTTAAGGGAAGTGTACGGTAGTGTTTTGGCAGAAATTTCTTTTTTCGAAAATCGAGCAATTCGCTGAACACTCGAGAACGGTCGAATGTTAGCGTTTGCCGTATGTTGCATCGTGTTCAGCACACGAATTACCCCTATACAGTGAATTTGAAGCGTTTAAGGGAAGTGTACGGTAGTGTTTTGGCAGAAAATTGCTTTTTTCGAAAATCGAGCAATTCGCTGATAACTCGAGAACGGTCGAATGTTAGCGTTTGCCGTATGTTGCATCGTGTTCAGCACATCGAATTACCCCTATACAGTGAATTTGAGCGTTTAAGGAAGTGTACGGTAGTGTTTTGGCAGAAAATTGTTTTTTCGAAAATCGAGCAATTCGCTGATAACTCGAGAACGGTCGAATGTTAGCGTTTGCCGTATGTTGCATCGTGTTCAGCACATCGAATTACCCCTATACAGTGAATTTGTAGCGTTTAAGGGAAGTGTACGGTAGTGTTTTGGCAGAAAATTGCTTTTTTCGAAAATCGAGCATTCGCTGATAACTCGAGAACGGTCGAATGTTAGCGTTTGCCGTATGTTGCATCGTGTTCAGCATCGAATTACCCCTATACAGTGAAAGTGGTTTTACGGGAAGTGTACGGTAGTGTTTTGGAGAAAATTTGCTTTTGCGTTTCACGAAAAAGCACGTTCGCCTGATATAACTCGAGAACGGTCGAATGTTAGCGTTTGCCGTATGTTGCATCGTGTTCAGCACATCGAATTACCCCTATACAGTGAATTTGAAGCGTTTAAGGGAAGTGTACGGTAGTGTTTTGGCAGAAAATTGCTTTTTTCGAAAATCGAGCAATTCGCTGATAACTGAGAACGGTCGAATGTTAGCGTTTGCCGTACGTTGCATCGTGTTCAGCACATCGAATTACCCCTATACAGTGAATTTGAAGCGTTTAAGGGAAGTGTACGGTAGTGTTTTGGCAGAAAATTGCTTTTTTCGAAAATCGAGCAATTCGCTGATAACTGGAGAACGGTCGAATGTTAGCGTTTGCCGTATGTTGCATCGTGTTCAGCACATCGAATTACCCCTATACAGTGAATTTGAAGCGTTTAAGGGAAGTGTACGGTAGTGTTTTGGCAGAAAATTGCTTTTTTCGAAAATCGAGCAATTCGCTGATAACTGGAACGGTCGAATGTTAGCGTTTGCCGTATGTTGCATCGTGTTCAGCACATCGAATTACCCCTATACAGTGAATTTGAAGCGTTTAAGGGAAGTGTACGGTAGTGTTTTGGCAGCAAATTTCTTTTTTCGAAAATCGAGCAATTCGCTGATAACTCGAGAACGGTCGAATGTTAGCGTTTGCCGTATGTTGCATCGTGTTCAGCGCATCGAATTACCCCTATACAGTGAATTTGGAGTGGTACGGGAAGTGTACGGTAGTGTTTTGGAAGAAAATTTATGCTTTCGTGCGTTTCACGAAAAGCACGTTTTCACAGTCCTCACTGTTTTGATGAACTCGAGAACGGTCGAATGTTAGCGTTTGCCGTATGTTGCATCGTGTTCAGCATATCGAATTACCCCTATACAGTGAATTTGAAGCGTTTAAGGGAAGTGTACGGTAGTGTTTTGGCAGAAAATTGCTTTTTTCGAAAATCGAGCAATTCGCTGATAACTCGAGAACGGTCGAATGTTAGCGTTTGCCGTATGTTGCATCGTGTTCAGCGCATCGAATTACCCCATACAGTGAATTTGGAGTGGTTACGGGAAGTGTACGGTAGTGTTTTGGCAGAAAATTGCTTTTTTCGAAAATCGAGCAATTCGCTGATAACTGAGAACGGTCGAATGTTAGCGTTTGCCGTATGTTGCATCGTGTTCAGCATCGAATTACCCCTATACAGTGAATTTGGAGTGGTTACGGGAAGTGTACGGTAGTGTTTTGGAAGGAAAACCCGTTTATGCTATATTCGTGCGTTTCACGGGCAGAAAAGCACGTTTTTCACAGTCCTCACTGTTTGATGATAACTCGAGAACGGTCGAATGTTAGCGTTTGCCGTATGTTGCATCGTGTTCAGCACACGAATTACCCCTATACAGTGAATTTGAAGCGTTTAAGGGAAGTGTACGGTAGTGTTTTGGAGAAAATTTATGCTATTTGCGTTTCGGGCAGAAAAGCACGCACAGTCCTCACTGTTTGATGATAACTCGAGAACGGTCGAATGTTAGCGTTTGCCGTATGTTGCATCGTGTTCAGCACATCGAATTACCCCTATACAGTGAATTTGAAGCGTTTAAGGGAAGTGTACGGTAGTGTTTTGGCAGAAAATTGCTTTTTTCGAAAATCGAGCAATTCGCTGATAACTGGAGAACGGTCGAATGTTAGCGTTTGCCGTATGTTGCATCGTGTTCAGCACATCGAATTACCCCTATACAGTGAATTTGAAGCGTTTAAGGGAAGTGTACGGTAGTGTTTTGGCAGAAAATTGCTTTTTTCGAAAATCGAGCAATTCGCTGATAACTGGAGAACGGTCGAATGTTAGCGTTTGCCGTATGTTGCATCGTGTTCAGCACATCGAATTACCCCTATACAGTGAATTTGAAGCGTTTAAGGGAAGTGTACGGTAGTGTTTTGGCAGAAAATTGCTTTTTTCGAAAATCGAGCAATTCGCTGATAACTGGAGAACGGTCGAATGTTAGCGTTTGCCGTATGTTGCATCGTGTTCAGCACATCGAATTACCCCTATACAGTGAATTTGAAGCGTTTAAGGGAAGTGTACGGTAGTGTTTTGGCAGAAATTTCTTTTTTCGAAAATCGAGCAATTCGCTGATAACTCGAGAACGGTCGAATGTTAGCGTTTGCCGTATGTTGCATCGTGTTCAGCACACGAATTACCCCTATACAGTGAATTTGAAGCGTTTAAGGGAAGTGTACGGTAGTGTTTTGGCAGAAAATTGCTTTTTTCGAAAATCGAGCAATTCGCTGATAACTCGAGAACGGTCGAATGTTAGCGTTTGCCGTATGTTGCATCGTGTTCAGCACATCGAATTACCCCTATACAGTGAATTTGTAGCGTTTAACGGAAGTGTACGGTAGTGTTTTGGCAGAAAATTGTTTTTTTCGAAAATCGAGCAATTCGCTGATAACTCGAGAACGGTCGAATGTTAGCGTTTGCCGTGTTGCATCGTGTTCAGCACATCGAATTACCCCTATACAGTGAATTTGTAGCGTTTAAGGGAAGTGTACGGTAGTGTTTTGGCAGAAAATTGCTTTTTTCGAAAATCGAGCCTTCGCTGATAACTCGAGAACGGTCGAATGTTAGCGTTTGCCGTATGTTGCATCGTGTTCAGCATCGAATTACCCCTATACAGTGAATTTGGAGTGGTTACGGGAAGTGTACGGTAGTGTTTTGGCAGAAAATTGCTTTTTTCGAAAATCGAGCAATTCGCTGATAACTCGAGAACGGTCGAATGTTAGCGTTTGCCGTATGTTGCATCGTGTTCAGCGCATCGAATTACCCCTATACAGTGAATTTGGAGTGGTTACGGGAAGTGTACGGTAGTGTTTTGGAAGGAAAACCCGTTGCGATTTTGCGTTTCACGAGAAAGCACGTTTTACACAGTCCTCACTGTTTTGATGATACGGTCGAATGTTAGCGTTTGCCGTATGTTGCATCGTGTTCAGCACATCGAATTACCCCTATACAGTGAATTTGAAGCGTTTAAGGGAAGTGTACGGTAGTGTTTTGGCAGAAAATTGCTTTTTTCGAAAATCGAGCAATTCGCTGATAACTGGAGAACGGTCGAATGTTAGCGTTTGCCGTATGTTGCATCGTGTTCAGCACATCGAATTACCCCTATACAGTGAATTTGAAGCGTTTAAGGGAAGTGTACGGTAGTGTTTTGGCAGAAAATTTCTTTTTTCGAAAATCGAGCAATTCGCTGATAACTCGAGAACGGTCGAATGTTAGCGTTTGCCGTATGTTGCATCGTGTTCAGCACATCGAATTACCCCTATACAGTGAATTTGAGCGTTTAAGGGAAGTGTACGGTAGTGTTTTGGCAGAAAATTGCTTTTTTCGAAAATCGAGCAATTCGCTGATAACTCGAGAACGGTCGAATGTTAGCGTTTGCCGTATGTTGCATCGTGTTCAGCACATCGAATTACCCCTATACAGTGAATTTGTAGCGTTTAACGGAAGTGTACGGTAGTGTTTTGGCAGAAAATTGTTTTTTTCGAAAATCGAGCAATTCGCTGATAACTCGAGAACGGTCGAATGTTAGCGTTTGCCGTATGTTGCATCGTGTTCAGCACATCGAATTACCCCTATACAGTGAATTTGTAGCGTTTAAGGGAAGTGTACGGTAGTGTTTTGGCAGAAAATTGCTTTTTTCGAAAATCGAGCATTCGCTGATAACTCGAGAACGGTCGAATGTTAGCGTTTGCCGTATGTTGCATCGTGTTCAGCATCGAATTACCCCTATACAGTGAATTTGGCGTGGTTACGGGAAGTGTACGGTAGTGTTTTGGCAGAAAATTGCTTTTTTCGAAAATCGAGCAATTCGCTGATAACTCGAGAACGGTCGAATGTTAGCGTTTGCCGTATGTTGCATCGTGTTCAGCGCATCGAATTACCCCTATACAGTGAATTTGAGTGGTTACGGGAAGTGTACGGTAGTGTTTTGGAAGAAAATTTTTGCGATATTCGTGCGTTTCACGGGCAGAAAAGCACGTTACGTCCTCACTGTTTTGAACTCAGAAGGTCGAATGTTAGCGTTTGCCGTATGTTGCATCGTGTTCAGCACATCGAATTACCCCTATACAGTGAATTTGAAGCGTTTAAGGGAAGTGTACGGTAGTGTTTTGGCAGAAAATTGCTTTTTTCGAAAATCGAGCAATTCGCTGATAACTGGAGAACGGTCGAATGTTAGCGTTTGCCGTATGTTGCATCGTGTTCAGCACACGAATTACCCCTATACAGTGAATTTGAAGCGTTTAAGGGAAGTGTACGGTAGTGTTTTGGCAGAAAATTGCTTTTTTCGAAAATCGAGCAATTCGCTGATAACTCGAGAACGGTCGAATGTTAGCGTTTGCCGTATGTTGCATCGTGTTCAGCACATCGAATTACCCCTATACAGTGAATTTGTAGCGTTTAACGGAAGTGTACGGTAGTGTTTTGGCAGAAAATTGTTTTTTCGAAAATCGAGCAATTCGCTGATAACTCGAGAACGGTCGAATGTTAGCGTTTGCCGTGTTGCATCGTGTTCAGCACATCGAATTACCCCTATACAGTGAATTTGTAGCGTTTAAGGGAAGTGTACGGTAGTGTTTTGGCAGAAAATTGCTTTTTTCGAAAATCGAGCCATTCGCTGATAACTCGAGAACGGTCGAATGTTAGCGTTTGCCGTATGTTGCATCGTGTTCAGCATCGAATTACCCCTATACAGTGAATGGAGTGTTACGGGAAGTGTACGGTAGTGTTTTGGCAAATTTTGCTTTTTTTCGAAAAAGCACGTTCGCTGATAACTCGAGAACGGTCGAATGTTAGCGTTTGCCGTATGTTGCATCGTGTTCAGCACATCGAATTACCCCTATACAGTGAATTTGAAGCGTTTAAGGGAAGTGTACGGTAGTGTTTTGGCAGAAAATTGCTTTTTTCGAAAATCGAGCAATTCGCTGATAACTGGAGAACGGTCGAATGTTAGCGTTTGCCGTATGTTGCATCGTGTTCAGCACATCGAATTACCCCTATACAGTGAATTTGAAGCGTTTAAGGGAAGTGTACGGTAGTGTTTTGGCAGAAAATTGCTTTTTTCGAAAATCGAGCAATTCGCTGATAACTGGAGAACGGTCGAATGTTAGCGTTTGCCGTATGTTGCATCGTGTTCAGCACATCGAATTACCCCTATACAGTGAATTTGAAGCGTTTAACGGAAGTGTACGGTAGTGTTTTGGCAGCAGATTTTTTTTTCGAAAATCGAGCAGTTGGCTGATAACTCGAGAACGGTCGAATGTTAGCGTTCGCCGTATGTTGCATCGTGTTCAGCACACGAATTACCCCTATACAGTGAATTTGAAGCGTTTAAGGGAAGTGTACGGTAGTGTTTTGGCAGAAAATTGCTTTTTTCGAAAATCGAGCAATTCGCTGATAACTCGAGAACGGTCGAATGTTAGCGTTTGCCGTATGTTGCATCGTGTTCAGCACATCGAATTACCCCTATACAGTGAATTTGAAGCGTTTAACGGAAGTGTACGGTAGTGTTTTGGCAGAAAATTGTTTTTTTCGAAAATCGAGCAATTCGCTGATAACTCGAGAACGGTCGAATGTTAGCGTTTGCCGTATGTTGCATCGTGTTCAGCACATCGAATTACCCCTATACAGTGAATTTGTAGCGTTTAACGGAAGTGTACGGTAGTGTTTTGGCAGAAAATTGTTTTTTTCGAAAATCGAGCAATTCGCTGATAACTCGAGAACGGTCGAATGTTAGCGTTTGCCGTATGTTGCATCGTGTTCAGCACATCGAATTACCCCTATACAGTGAATTTGAGCGTTTAAGGGAAGTGTACGGTAGTGTTTTGGCAGAAAATTGCTTTTTTCGAAAATCGAGCAATTCGCTGATAACTGAGAACGGTCGAATGTTAGCGTTTGCCGTATGTTGCATCGTGTTCAGCACATCGAATACCCCTATACAGTGAATTTGAAGCGTTTAAGGGAAGTGTACGGTAGTGTTTTGGCAGAAATTTCTTTTTTCGAAAATCGAGCAATTCGCTGATAACTCGAGAACGGTCGAATGTTAGCGTTTGCCGTATGTTGCATCGTGTTCAGCGCATCGAATTACCCCTATACAGTGAATTTGGAGCGTTTACGGGAAGTGTACGGTAGTGTTTTGGAGAAAATTTATGCTTTTTTCACGAAAACGCACAGTCCTCACTGTTTTGATGATAACTCGAGAACGGTCGAATGTTAGCGTTTGCCGTATGTTGCATCGTGTTCAGCATATCGAATTACCCCTATACAGTGAATTTGAAGCGTTTAAGGGAAGTGTACGGTAGTGTTTTGGCAGAAAATTGCTTTTTTCGAAAATCGAGCAATTCGCTGATAACTGAGAACGGTCGAATGTTAGCGTTTGCCGTATGTTGCATCGTGTTCAGCACATCGAATTACCCCTATACAGTGAATTTGAAGCGTTTAAGGGAAGTGTACGGTAGTGTTTTGGCAGAAATTTCTTTTTTCGAAAATCGAGCAATTCGCTGAACTCGAGAACGGTCGAATGTTAGCGTTTGCCGTATGTTGCATCGTGTTCAGCACACGAATTACCCCTATACAGTGAATTTGAAGCGTTTAAGGGAAGTGTACGGTAGTGTTTTGGCAGAAAATTGCTTTTTTCGAAAATCGAGCAATTCGCTGATAACTCGAGAACGGTCGAATGTTAGCGTTTGCCGTATGTTGCATCGTGTTCAGCACATCGAATTACCCCTATACAGTGAATTTGTAGCGTTTAAGGAAGTGTACGGTAGTGTTTTGGCAGAAAATTGTTTTTTTCGAAAATCGAGCAATTCGCTGATAACTCGAGAACGGTCGAATGTTAGCGTTTGCCGTATGTTGCATCGTGTTCAGCACATCGAATTACCCCTATACAGTGAATTTGTAGCGTTTAAGGGAAGTGTACGGTAGTGTTTTGGCAGAAAATTGCTTTTTTCGAAAATCGAGCCATTCGCTGATAACTCGAGAACGGTCGAATGTTAGCGTTTGCCGTATGTTGCATCGTGTTCAGCATCGAATTACCCCTATACAGTGAAAGTGGAGTGGTTACGGGAAGTGTACGGTAGTGTTTTGGAAGGAAAACCCGTTATGCGATATTCGTGCGTTTCACGGGCAGAAAAGCACGTTTTTCACAGTCCTCACTGTTTGATGATAACTCGAGAACGGTCGAATGTTAGCGTTTGCCGTATGTTGCATCGTGTTCAGCACATCGAATTACCCCTATACAGTGAATTTGAAGCGTTTAAGGGAAGTGTACGGTAGTGTTTTGGCAGAAAATTGCTTTTTTCGAAAATCGAGCAATTCGCTGATAACTGAGAACGGTCGAATCTTAGCGTTTGCCGTACGTTGCATCGTGTTCAGCACATCGAATTACCCCTATACAGTGAATTTGAAGCGTTTAAGGGAAGTGTACGGTAGTGTTTTGGCAGAAAATTGCTTTTTTCGAAAATCGAGCAATTCGCTGATAACTGAGAACGGTCGAATGTTAGCGTTTGCCGTATGTTGCATCGTGTTCAGCACATCGAATTACCCCTATACAGTGAATTTGTAGCGTTTAAGGGAAGTGTACGGTAGTGTTTTGGCAGAAAATTGCTTTTTTCGAAAATCGAGCCATTCGCTGATAACTCGAGAACGGTCGAATGTTAGCGTTTGCCGTATGTTGCATCGTGTTCAGGCATCGAATTACCCCTATACAGTGAATTTGGAGTGTTACGGGAAGTGTACGGTAGTGTTTTGGCAGAAAATTGCTTTTTTCGAAAATCGAGCAATTCGCTGATAACTCGAGAACGGTCGAATGTTAGCGTTTGCCGTATGTTGCATCGTGTTCAGCGCATCGAATTACCCCTATACAGTGAATTTGGAGTGGTTACGGGAAGTGTACGGTAGTGTTTTGGAAGAAAATTTATGCGATATTCGTGCGTTTCCGGGCAGAAAAGCACGTTCACAGTCCTCACTGTTTGATAAACTCAAGGGTCGAATGTTAGCGTTTGCCGTATGTTGCATCGTGTTCAGCACATCGAATTACCCCTATACAGTGAATTTGAAGCGTTTAAGGGAAGTGTACGGTAGTGTTTTGGCAGAAAATTGCTTTTTTCGAAAATCGAGCAATTCGCTGATAACTGGAGAACGGTCGAATGTTAGCGTTCGCCGTATGTTGCATCGTGTTCAGCACACGAATTACCCCTATACAGTGAATTTGAAGCGTTTAAGGGAAGTGTACGGTAGTGTTTTGGCAGAAAATTGCTTTTTTCGAAAATCGAGCAATTCGCTGATAACTCGAGAACGGTCGAATGTTAGCGTTTGCCGTATGTTGCATCGTGTTCAGCACATCGAATTACCCCTATACAGTGAATTTGAGCGTTTACGGAAGTGTACGGTAGTGTTTTGGCAGAAAATTGTTTTTTTCGAAATCGAGCAATTCGCTGATAACTCGAGAACGGTCGAATGTTAGCGTTTGCCGTATGTTGCATCGTGTTCAGCACATCGAATTACCCCTATACAGTGAATTTGAGCGTTTAAGGGAAGTGTACGGTAGTGTTTTGGCAGAAAATTGCTTTTTTCGAAAATCGAGCATTCGCTGATAACTCGAGAACGGTCGAATGTTAGCGTTTGCCGTATGTTGCATCGTGTTCAGCATCGAATTACCCCTATACAGTGAATTTGAGCGTTACGGGAAGTGTACGGTAGTGTTTTGGCAGAAAATTGCTTTTTTTCGAAAATCGAGCACATTCGCTGATGATACTCGAGAACGGTCGAATGTTAGCGTTTGCCGTATGTTGCATCGTGTTCAGCACATCGAATTACCCCTATACAGTGAATTTGAAGCGTTTAAGGGAAGTGTACGGTAGTGTTTTGGCAGAAAATTGCTTTTTTCGAAAATCGAGCAATTCGCTGATAACTGAGAACGGTCGAATGTTAGCGTTTGCCGTATGTTGCATCGTGTTCAGCACATCGAATTACCCCTATACAGTGAATTTGAAGCGTTTAAGGAAGTGTACGGTAGTGTTTTGGCAGAAAATTGCTTTTTTCGAAATCGAGCAATTCGCTGATAACTGAGAACGGTCGAATGTTAGCGTTTGCCGTATGTTGCATCGTGTTCAGCACATCGAATTACCCCTATACAGTGAATTTGAAGCGTTTAAGGAAGTGTACGGTAGTGTTTTGGCAGAAAATTTTTTTTCGAAAATCGAGCAATTCGCTGATAACTCGAGAACGGTCGAATGTTAGCGTTTGCCGTATGTTGCATCGTGTTCAGCACATCGAATTACCCCTATACAGTGAATTTGAAGCGTTTAAGGAAGTGTACGGTAGTGTTTTGGCAGAAAATTGCTTTTTTTCGAAAATCGAGCAATTCGCTGATAACTCGAGAACGGTCGAATGTTAGCGTTTGCCGTATGTTGCATCGTGTTCAGCACATCGAATTACCCCTATACAGTGAATTTGTAGCGTTTAAGGAAGTGTACGGTAGTGTTTTGGCAGAAAATTGTTTTTTCGAAATCGAGCAATTCGCTGATAACTCGAGAACGGTCGAATGTTAGCGTTTGCCGTATGTTGCATCGTGTTCAGCACATCGAATTACCCCTATACAGTGAATTTGAGCGTTTAAGGGAAGTGTACGGTAGTGTTTTGGCAGAAATTGTTTTTTTCGAAATCGAGCAATTCGCTGATAACTCGAGAACGGTCGAATGTTAGCGTTTGCCGTATGTTGCATCGTGTTCAGCACATCGAATTACCCCTATACAGTGAATTTGCGTTTAAGGGAAGTGTACGGTAGTGTTTTGGCAGAAAATTGCTTTTTTCGAAAATCGAGCAATTCGCTGATAACTCGAGAACGGTCGAATGTTAGCGTTTGCCGTATGTTGCATCGTGTTCAGCACATCGAATTACCCCTATACAGTGAATTTGAAGCGTTTAAGGGAAGTGTACGGTAGTGTTTTGGCAGAAATTTCTTTTTTCGAAATCGAGCAATTCGCTGATAACTCGAGAACGGTCGAATGTTAGCGTTTGCCGTATGTTGCATCGTGTTCAGCGCATCGAATTACCCCTATACAGTGAATTTGAGCGTTTAAGGGAAGTGTACGGTAGTGTTTTGGCAGAAATTTTTGCGATTTTTTCGAAAAAGCACGCACATTCACTGTTTGATGATAACTCGAGAACGGTCGAATGTTAGCGTTTGCCGTATGTTGCATCGTGTTCAGCACATCGAATTACCCCTATACAGTGAATTTGAAGCGTTTAAGGGAAGTGTACGGTAGTGTTTTGGCAGAAAATTGCTTTTTTCGAAAATCGAGCAATTCGCTGATAACTGAGAACGGTCGAATGTTAGCGTTTGCCGTATGTTGCATCGTGTTCAGCACATCGAATTACCCCTATACAGTGAATTTGAAGCGTTTAAGGAAGTGTACGGTAGTGTTTTGGCAGAAATTTCTTTTTTCGAAAATCGAGCAATTCGCTG
>BQMI01000503.1:0-160981 GCA_026005395.1 Asobara japonica | reverse complement strand
CAATTTCAAATTTTCAATTTTCAATTTTCATTTTCAATTTTCCATTTTCAAATTTTCAATTTTCAAATTTTCAATTTTCAAATTTTCAATTGTCACTTTTCATTGGCAATTTGTCCATTGTCAATTTGCCAATTTCAATTTTCAATTGTCAATTGTCAATTTGTCAATTGACAATTTGTCAATTGTCAATTTGTCAATTGTCAATTTTCAATTGTCAATTTGTCAATTGTCAATTTGTCATTGGCAATTTGTCAATTGTCATTTGTCAATTGTCAATTTGTCAATTGTCAATTTGTCAATTGTCAATTTGTCAATTGTCAATTTGTCAATTGTCAATTTGTCAATTGTCAATTTGTCAATTGTCAATTTGTCAATTGTCAATTTGTCAATTGTCAATTTGTCAATTGTCAATTTGTCAATTGTCAATTTGTCAATTTGTCAATTGTCAATTGTCAATTTGTCAATTTGTCAATTGTCAATTTGTCAATTGTCAATTTGTCAATTGTCAATTTGTCAATTATCAAATTGTCAATTATCAATTTGTCAATTATCGATTTGTCAATTGTCAATTTGTCAATTATCATTTGTCAATTATCGATTTGTCAATTGTCAATTTGTCCATTGTCAATTGTTAATTTGTCAATTGTCAATTGTCAATTTGTCAATTGTCAATTGTCAATTTGTCAATTGTCAATTTGTCAATTGTCAATTTGTTAATTGTCAATTTGACAATTGTCAATTTGTCAATTGTCAATTTGTCAATTGTCAATTTGTCAATTTGTCAACTGTCAATTTGTCAATTGTCAATTTGTCAATTGTCAATTTGTCAATTGTCAATTTGTCAATTGTCAATTTGTCAATTGTCAATTTGTCAATTGTCAATTTGTCAATTGTCAATTTGTCAATTGTCAATTTGTCAATTGTCAATTTGTCAATTGTCAATTTGTCAATTGTCAATTTGTCAATTGTCAATTTGTCAATTGTCAATTTGTCAATTGTCAATTTGTCAATTGTCAATTTGTCAATTGTCAATTTGTCAATTGTCAATTGTCAATTTGTCAATTGTTAATTTGTCAATTGTCAATTTGTCAATTGTCAATTTGTCAATTGTCAATTTTCAAATTTTCAATTTTCAAATTTCAATTTTCAAATGTTCAATTTTCAAATTTTCAATTTTCAAATTTTCATTTCAAATTTTCAATTTTCAAATTTTCAATTTTCAAAATTTTCAATTTTCAAATTTTCAATTTTCAAATTTTCAATTTCAAATTTTCAATTTCAAATTTTCAATTTCAAATTTTCAATTTCAAATTTTCAATTTTCAAATTTTCAATTTTCAAATTTTCAATTTTCAAATTTTCAATTTTCAAATTCAAGTTTTCCAAATTTTCAAATTTTCAAATTTTCAATTTCAAATTTTCAATTTCAAATTTTCAATTTCAAATTTTCAATTTTCAAATTTCAATTTTCAAATTTTCAATTTTCAAATTTTCAATTTCAAATTTTCAATTTTCAAATTTTCAATTTTCAAATTTTCAATTTTCAAATTTTCAATTTTCAAATTTTCAATTTCAAATTTTCAATTTTCAAATTTTCAATTTTCAAATTTTCAATTTTCAAACTTTTCAATTTTCAAATTTCAATTTCAAATTTTCAATTTTCAGATTTTCAATTTTCAAATTTTCAATTTTCAAATTTTCAATTTTTCAAATTTTCCATTTTCAAATTTTCAATTTCAAATTTTCAATTTTCAAATTTGTCAATTGTCAACTTTGTCCATTTTCAAATTTCAATTTTCCAATTTGTCAATTGTCACTATTTGTCCATTGCAATTTGTCCATTGTCAATTTGCCAATTGTCAATTTGTCAATTGTCAATTTGTCAATATTTGTCAATTGTCCAATTTGTCAATTGTCAATTTGTCAATTGTCAATTTGTCAATTGTCAATTTGTCAATTGTCAATTTGTCAATTGTCAATTTGTCCAATTGTCAATTTGTCAATTGTCAATTTGTCAATTGTCAATTTTGTCAATTGTCAATTTGTCAATTGTCAATTTGTCAATTGTCAATTTGTCAATTGTCAATTTGTCAATTGTCAATTTGTCAATTGTCAATTTGTCAATTGTCAATTTGTCAATTGTCAATTGTCAATTGTCATTCAATTTGTCAATTGTCAATTTGTCAATTGTCAATTTGTCAAATTGTCAATTTGTCAATTGTCAATTTGTCAATTGTCAATTGTCAATTGTCAATTGTCAATTGTCAATTTGTCAATTGTCAATTTGTCAATTGTCAATTTGTCAATTGTCGATTTGTCAATTGTCAATTTGTCAATTGTCAATTTGTCAATTGTCAATTGTCAATTGTCAATTTGTCAATTGTCAATTTGTCAATTGCCAATTGTCAATTTGTCAATTGTCAATTTGTCAATTGTCCATTTGTCAATTGTCAATTAGTCAATTGTCAATTTGTCAATTGTCAATTTGTCAATTGTCAATTTGTCAATTGTCAATTTGTCAATTGTCAATTTGTCAATTGTCAATTTGTCAATTGTCAATTTGTCAATTGTCAATTTGTCAATTGTCAATTTGTCAATTGTCAATTTGACAATTGTCAATTCGTCAATTCGTCAATTGTCAATTTGTCAATTGTCAATTTGTCAATTGTCAATTTGTCAATTGTCAATTTGTCAACTGTCAATTTGTCAATTGTCAATTTGTCAATTGTCAATTGTCAATTTGTCAATTGTCAATTTGTCAATTGTCAATTTGTCAATTGTCAATTTGTCAATTGTCAATTTGTCAATTGTCAATTGTCAATTTGTCAATTGTCAATTTGTCAATTGTCAATTTGTCAATTGTCAATTGTCAATTTGTCAATTGTCAATTTGTCAATTGTCAATTTGTCAATTGTCAATTTGTCAATTGTCAATTTGTCAATTGTCAATTTGTCAATTGTCAATTTGTCAATTGTCAATTTGTCAATTGTCAATTTGTCAATTGTCAATTTGTCAATTTGTCAATTGTCAATTTGTCAATTGTCAATTTGTCAATTGTCAATTTGTCAATTGTCAATTTGTCAATTGTCAATTTGTCAATTTGTCAATTGTCAATTGTCAATTTGTCAATTTGTCAATTGTCAATTTGTCAATTGTCAATTTGTCAATTATCAAATTGTCAATTATCAATTTGTCAATTATCGATTTGTCAATTGTCAATTTGTCAATTATCAATTTGTCAATTATCGATTTGTCAATTGTCAATTTGTCCATTGTCAATTGTCAATTTGTCAATTGTCAATTGTCAATTTGTCAATTGTCAATTGTCAATTTGTCAATTGTCAATTTGTCAATTGTCAATTTGTTAATTGTCAATTTGACAATTGTCAATTTGTGAATTGTCAATTTGTCAATTGTCAATTTGTCAATTGTCAATTTGTCAATTTGTCAACTGTCAATTTGTCAATTGTCAATTTGTCAATTGTCAATTTGCCAATTGTCAATTTGTCAATTGTCAATTTGTCATTGTCAATTCAATTGTCATTTGTCAATTGTCAATTTGTCAATTGTCTTTGTCAATTGTCAATTTGTCAATTGTCAATTTGTCAATTGTCAATTTGTCAATTGTCAATTTGTCAATTGTCAATTTGTCAATTGTCAATTTGTCAATTGTCAATTGTCAATTGTCAATTTGTCAATTGTCAATTTGTCAATTGTCAATTTGTCAATTGTCAATTTGTCAATTGTCAATTTGTCAATTGTCAATTTGTCAATTGTCAATTTGTCAATTGTCAATTTGTCAATTGTCAATTTGTCAATTGTCAATTTGTCAATTGTTAATTTGTCAATTGTCAATTTGTCAATTGTCAATTTGTCAATTGTCAATTTTCAAATTTTCAATTTTCAAATTTTCAATTTTCAAATTTTCAATTTTCAAATTTTCAATTTTCAAATTTTCAATTTTCAAATTTTCAATTTTCAAATTTTCAATTTTCAAATTTTCAATTTTCAAATTTTCAATTTTCAAATTTTCAATTTTCAAATTTTCAATTTTCAAATTTTCAATTTTCAAATTTTCAATTATTTTCAATTTTCAAATTTTCAATTTTCAAATTTTCAATTTTCAAATTTTCAATTTTCAAATTTTCAATTTTCACATTTTCAATTTTCACATTTTCAATTTTCACATTTTCAATTTTCACATTTTCAATTTTCACATTTTCAATTTTCACATTTTCAATTTTCAAATGTTCAATTTTCAAATGTTCAATTTTCAAATTTTCAATTTTCAAATTTTCAATTTTCAAATTTTCACTTTTCAAATTTTCAATTTTCAAACTTTCAATTTTCAAATTTTCAATTTTCAAATTTTCAATTTTCAATTTTCAAATTTTCAATTTTCAAATTTTCAATTATCAAATTTTCAATTTTCAAATTTTCAATTTTCAAATTTTCAATTTTCAAATTTTCAATTTTCAAATTTTCAATTTTCAAATTTTCAATTTTCAAATTTTCAAATTTTCAATTTTCAAATTTTCAATTTTCAAATTTTCAATTTTCAATTTCAATTTTCAAATTTTCAATTTTCAATTTTCAAATTTTCAATGTTCAAATTTTCAATTTTCAAATTTCAATTTTCAAATTTTCAATTTTCAAATTTTCAATTTTCAAATTTTCAATTTTCAAATTTTCAATTTTCAAATTTTCAATTTTCAAATTTTCAATTTTCAAATTTTCAATTTTCAAATTTTCAATTTTCAAATTTTCAATTTTCAAATTTTCAATTTTCAAATTTTCAATTTTCAAATTTTCAATTTTCAAATTTTCAATTTTCAAATTTTCAATTTTCAAATTTTCAATTTTCAAATTTTCAATTTTCAAATTTTCAATTTTCAAATTTTCAATTTTCAAATTTTCAATTTTCAAATTTTCAATTTTCAAATTTTCAATTTTCAAATTTTCAATTTTCAAATTTTCAATTTTCAAATTTTCAATTTTCAAATTTTCAATTTTCAAATTTTCAATTTTCAAATTTTCAATTTTCAAATTTTCAATTTTCAAATTTTCAATTTTCAAATTTTCAATTTTCAAATTTTCAATTTTCAAATTTTCAATTTTCAAATTTTCAATTTTCAAATTTTCAATTTTCAAATTTTCAATTTTCAAATTTTCAATTTTCAAATTTTCAATTTTCAAATTTTCAATTTTCAAATTTTCAATTTTCAAATTTTCAATTTTCAAATTTTCAATTTTCAAATTTTCAATTTTCAAATTTTCAATTTTCAAATTTTCAATTTTCAAATTTTCAATTTTCAAATTTTCAATTTTCAAATTTTCAATTTCAAATTTCAATTTTCAAATTTCAATTTTCAAATTTTCAATTTTCAAATTTTCAATTTTCAAATTTTCAATTTTCAAATTTTCAATTTTCAAATTTTCAATTTTCAAATTTTCAATTTTCAAATTTTCAATTTTCAAATTTTCAATTTTCAAATTTTCAATTTTCAAATTTTCAATTTTCAAATTTTCAATTTTCAAATTTTCAATTTTCAAATTTTCAATTTTCAAATTTTCAATTTTCAAATTTTCAATTTTCAAATTTTCAATTTTCAAATTTTCAATTTTCAAATTTTCAATTTTCAAATTTTCAAATTTTCAATTTTCAAATTTTCAATTTTCAAATTTTCAATTTTCAAATTTGTCAATTGTCACTTTGTCCATTGGCAATTTGTCCATTGTCAATTTGCCAATTGTCAATTTGTCAATTGTCAATTGTCAATTTGTCAATTGACAATTTGTCAATTGTCAATTTGTCAATTGTCAATTTGTCAATTGTCAATTTGTCAATTGTCAATTTGTCAATTGTCAATTTGTCAATTGTCAATTTGACAATTGTCAATTTGTCAATTGTCAATTTGTCAATTGTCAATTTGTCAATTGTCAATTTGTCAATTGTCAATTTGTCAATTGTCAATTTGTCAATTGTCAATTTGTCAATTGTCAATTTGTCAATTGTCAATTGTCAATTGTCAATTTGTCAATTGTCAATTTGTCAATTGTCAATTTGTCAATTGTCAATTTGTCAATTGTCGATTTGTCAATTGTCAATTTGTCAATTGTCAATTTGTCAATTGTCAATTGTCAATTTGTCAATTGTCAATTTGTCAATTGCCAATTGTCAATTTGTCAATTGTCAATTTGTCAATTGTCAATTTGTCAATTGTCAATTAGTCAATTGTCAATTAGTCAATTGTCAATTTGTCAATTGTCAATTTGTCAATTGTCAATTTGTCAATTGTCAATTTGTCAATTGTCAATTTGTCAATTGTCAATTTGACAATTGTCAATTCGTCAATTGTCAATTTGTCAATTGTCAATTTGTCAATTGTCAATTTGTCAATTGTCAATTTGTCAACTGTCAATTTGTCAATTGTCAATTTGTCAATTGTCAATTGTCAATTTGTCAATTGTCAATTTGTCAATTGTCAATTTGTCAATTGTCAATTTGTCAATTGTCAATTTGTCAATTGTCAATTGTCAATTGTCAATTTGTCAATTGTCAATTTGTCAATTGTCAATTTGTCAATTGTCAATTTGTCAATTGTCGATTTGTCAATTGTCAATTTGTCAATTGTCAATTTGTCAATTGTCAATTGTCAATTTGTCAATTGTCAATTTGTCAATTGCCAATTGTCAATTTGTCAATTGTCAATTTGTCAATTGTCAATTTGTCAATTGTCAATTAGTCAATTGTCAATTTGTCAATTGTCAATTTGTCAATTGTCAATTTGTCAATTGTCAATTTGTCAATTGTCAATTTGTCAATTGTCAATTTGTCAATTGTCAATTTGTCAATTGTCAATTTGACAATTGTCAATTCGTCAATTGTCAATTTGTCAATTGTCAATTTGTCAATTGTCAATTTGTCAATTGTCAATTTGTCAACTGTCAATTTGTCAATTGTCAATTTGTCAATTGTCAATTGTCAATTTGTCAATTGTCAATTTGTCAATTGTCAATTTGTCAATTGTCAATTTGTCAATTGTCAATTTGTCAATTGTCAATTGTCAATTTGTCAATTGTCAATTTGTCAATTGTCAATTTGTCAATTGTCAATTTGTCAATTTGTCAATTGTCAATTTGTCAATTGTCAATTTGTCAATTGTCAATTTGTCAATTGTCAATTTGTCAATTGTCAATTTGTCAATTGTCAATTTGTCAATTGTCAATTTGTCAATTGTCAATTTGTCAATTGTCAATTTGTCAATTGTCAATTTGTCAATTGTCAATTGTCAATTGTCAATTGTCAATTTGTCAATTGTCAATTTGTCAATTGTCAATTCGTCAATTGTCAATTTGTCAATTGTCAATTTGTCAATTGTCAATTTGTCAACTGTCAATTTGTCAACTGTCAATTTGTCAATTGTCAATTTGTCAATTTGTCAATTTGTCAATTTGTCAATTTGTCAATTGTCAATTTGTCAATTGTCAATTTGTCAATTGTCAATTTGTCAATTGTCAATTTGTCAATTGTCAATTTGTCAATTGTCAATTTGTCAATTGTCAATTTGTGAATTGTCAATTTGTCAATTGTCAATTTGTCAATTGTCAATTTGTCAATTGTCAATTGTCAATTGTCAATTGTCAATTTGTCAATTGTCAATTTGTCAATTGTCAATTTGTCAATTGTCAATTTGTCAATTGTCAATTTGTCAATTGTCAATTTGTCAATTTGTCAATTGTCAATTGTCAATTTGTCAATTTGTCAATTGTCAATTTGTCAATTGTCAATTTGTCAATTGTCAATTTGTCAATTATCAAATTGTCAATTATCAATTTGTCAATTATCGATTTGTCAATTGTCAATTTGTCAATTATCAATTTGTCAATTATCGATTTGTCAATTGTCAATTTGTCCATTGTCAATTGTTAATTTGTCAATTGTCAATTGTCAATTTGTCAATTGTCAATTGTCAATTTGTCAATTGTCAATTTGTCAATTGTCAATTTGTTAATTGTCAATTTGACAATTGTCAATTTGTCAATTGTCAATTTGTCAATTGTCAATTTGTCAATTGTCAATTTGTCAATTTGTCAACTGTCAATTTGTCAATTGTCAATTTGTCATTGTCAATTTGTCAATTGTCAATTTGTCAATTGTCAATTTGTCAATTGTCAATTTGTCAATTGTCAATTTGTCAATTGTCAATTTGTCAATTGTCAATTTGTCAATTGTCAATTTGTCAATTGTCAATTTGTCAATTGTCAATTTGTCAATTGTCAATTTGTCAATTGTCAATTTGTCAATTGTCAATTTGTCAATTGTCAATTTGTCAATTGTCAATTTGTCAATTGTCAATTTGTCAATTGTCAATTTGTCAATTGTCAATTTGTCAATTGTCAATTTGTCAATTGTTAATTTGTCAATTGTCAATTTGTCAATTGTCAATTTGTCAATTGTCAATTTTCAAATTTTCAATTTTCAAATTTTCAATTTTCAAATTTTCAATTTTCAAATTTTCAATTTTCAAATTTTCAATTTTCAAATTTTCAATTTTCAAATTTTCAATTTTCAAATTTTCAATTTTCAAATTTTCAATTTTCAAATTTTCAATTTTCAAATTTTCAATTTTCAAATTTTCAATTTTCAAATTTTCAATTTTCAAATTTTCAATTTTCAAATTTTCAATTTTCAAATTTTCAATTTTCAAATTTTCAATTTTCAAATTTTCAATTTTCACATTTTCAATTTTCACATTTTTAATTTTCACATTTTCAATTTTCACATTTTCAATTTTCACATTTTCAATTTTCAAATGTTCAATTTTCAAATGTTCAATTTTCAAATGTTCAATTTTCAAATTTTCAATTTTCAAATTTTCAATTTTCAAATTTTCACTTTTCAAATTTTCAATTTTCAAATTTTCAATTTTCAAATTTTCAATTTTCAAATTTTCAATTTTCAAATTTTCAATTTTCAAATTTTCAATTATCAAATTTTCAATTATCAAATTTTCAATTTCAAATTTTCAATTTTCAAATTTTCAATTTCAAATTTTCAATTTTCAAATTTTCAATTTTCAAATTTTCAATTTTCAAATTTTCAATTTTCAAATTTTCAATTTTCAAATTTTCAATTTTCAAATTTTCAATTTTTCAAATTTTCAATTTTCAAATTTTCAATTTTCAAATTTTCAATTTTCAAATTTTCAATTTTCAAATTTCAATTTTCAAATTTTCAATTTTCAAATTTTCAATTTTCAAATTTTCAATTTTCAAATTTTCAATTTTCAAATTTTCAATTTTCAAATTTTCAATTTTCAAATTTTCAATTTTCAAATTTTCAATTTTCAAATTTTCAATTTTCAAATTTTCAATTTTCAAATTTTCAAATTTTCAATTTTCAAATTTTCAATTTTCAAATTTTCAATTTTCAAATTTTCAATTTTCAAATTTTCAATTTTCAAATTTTCAATTTTCAAATTTTCAATTTTCAAATTTTCAATTTTCAAATTTTCAATTTTCAAATTTTCAATTTTCAAATTTTCAATTTTCAAATTTTCAATTTTCAAATTTTCAATTTTCAAATTTTCAATTTTCAAATTTTCAATTTTCAAATTTTCAATTTTCAAATTTTCAATTTTCAAATTTTCAATTTTCAAATTTTCAATTTTCAATTTTCAAATTTTCAATTTTCAAATTTTCAATTTTCAAATTTTCAATTTTCAAATTTTCAATTTTCAAATTTTCAATTTTCAAATTTTCAATTTTCAAATTTTCAATTTTCAAATTTTCAATTTTCAAATTTTCAATTTTCAAATTTTCAATTTTCAAATTTTCAATTTTCAAATTTTCAATTTTCAAATTTGTCAATTGTCACTTTGTCCATTGGCAATTTGTCCATTGTCAATTTGCCAATTGTCAATTTGTCAATTGTCAATTGTCAATTTGTCAATTGACAATTTGTCAATTGTCAATTTGTCAATTGTCAATTTGTCAATTGTCAATTTGTCAATTGTCAATTTGTCAATTGTCAATTTGTCAATTGTCAATTTGTCAATTGTCAATTTGTCAATTGTCAATTTGTCAATTGTCAATTTGTCAATTGTCAATTTGTCAATTGTCAATTTGTCAATTGTCAATTTGTCAATTGTCAATTTGTCAATTGTCAATTTGTCAATTGTCAATTTGTCAATTGTCAATTTGTCAATTGTCAATTTGTCAATTGTCAATTTGTCAATTGTCAATTTGTCAATTGTCAATTTGTCAATTGTCGATTTGTCAATTGTCAATTTGTCAATTGTCGAATTTGTCAATTGTCAATTTGTCAATTGTCAATTTGTCAATTGTCAATTGTCAATTTGTCAATTGTCAATTTGTCAATTGCCAATTGTCAATTTGTCAATTGTCAATTTGTCAATTGTCAATTTGTCAATTGTCAATTAGTCAATTGTCAATTTGTCAATTGTCAATTTGTCAATTGTCAATTTGTCAATTGTCAATTTGTCAATTGTCAATTTGTCAATTGTCAATTTGTCAATTGTCAATTTGACAATTGTCAATTCGTCAATTGTCAATTTGTCAATTGTCAATTTGTCAATTGTCAATTTGTCAATTGTCAATTGTCAACTGTCAATTTGTCAATTGTCAATTGTCAATTTGTCAATTTGTCAATTGTCAATTTGTCAATTGTCAATTTGTCAATTGTCAATTTGTCAATTGTCAATTTGTCAATTGTCAATTGTCAATTGTCAATTTGTCAATTGTCAATTTGTCAATTGTCAATTTGTCAATTGTCAATTTGTCAATTGTCGATTTGTCAATTGTCAATTTGTCAATTGTCAATTTGTCAATTGTCAATTTGTCAATTGTCAATTTGTCAACTGTCAATTTGTCAATTGTCAATTTGTCAATTGTCAATTTGTCAATTGTCAATTGTCAATTTGTCAATTGTCAATTTGTCAATTGTCAATTGTCAATTTGTCAATTGTCAATTTGTCAATTGCCAATTGTCAATTTGTCAATTGTCAATTTGTCAATTGTCAATTTGTCAATTGTCAATTAGTCAATTGTCAATTTGTCAATTGTCAATTTGTCAATTGTCAATTTGTCAATTGTCAATTTGTCAATTGTCAATTTGTCAATTGTCAATTTGTCAATTGTCAATTTGACAATTGTCAATTCGTCAATTGTCAATTTGTCAATTGTCAATTTGTCAATTGTCAATTTGTCAATTGTCAATTTGTCAACTGTCAATTTGTCAATTGTCAATTTGTCAATTGTCAATTGTCAATTTGTCAATTGTCAATTTGTCAATTGTCAATTTGTCAATTGTCAATTTGTCAAGTGTCAATTTGTCAATTGTCAATTGTCAATTTGTCAATTGTCAATTTGTCAATTGTCAATTTGTCAATTGTCAATTGTCAATTTGTCAATTGTCAATTTGTCAATTGTCAATTTGTCAATTGTCAATTTGTCAATTGTCAATTTGTCAATTGTCAATTTGTCAATTGTCAATTTGTCAATTGTCAATTTGTCAATTGTCAATTTGTCAATTGTCAATTTGTCAATTGTCAATTTGTCAATTTGTCAATTGTCAATTTGTCAATTGTCAATTTGTCAATTGTCAATTTGTCAATTGTCAATTCGTCAATTGTCAATTTGTCAATTGTCAATTTGTCAATTGTCAATTTGTCAACTGTCAATTTGTCAACTGTCAATTTGTCAATTGTCAATTTGTCAATTTGTCAATTTGTCAATTTGTCAATTTGTCAATTGTCAATTTGTCAATTGTCAATTTGTCAATTGTCAATTTGTCAATTGTCAATTTGTCAATTGTCAATTTGTCAATTGTCAATTTGTCAATTGTCAATTTGTGAATTGTCAATTTGTCAATTGTCAATTTGTCAATTGTCAATTTGTCAATTGTCAATTTGTCAATTGTCAATTTGTCAATTGTCAATTTGTCAATTGTCAATTTGTCAATTGTCAATTTGTCAATTGTCAATTTGTCAATTGTCAATTTGTCAATTTGTCAATTGTCAATTGTCAATTTGTCAATTTGTCAATTGTCAATTTGTCAATTGTCAATTTGTCAATTGTCAATTTGTCAATTATCAAATTGTCAATTATCAATTTGTCAATTATCGATTTGTCAATTGTCAATTTGTCAATTATCAATTTGTCAATTATCGATTTGTCAATTGTCAATTTGTCCATTGTCAATTGTTAATTTGTCAATTGTCAATTGTCAATTTGTCAATTGTCAATTGTCAATTTGTCAATTGTCAATTTGTCAATTGTCAATTTGTTAATTGTCAATTTGACAATTGTCAATTTGTCAATTGTCAATTTGTCAATTGTCAATTTGTCAATTGTCAATTTGTCAATTTGTCAACTGTCAATTTGTCAATTGTCAATTTGTCATTGTCAATTTGTCAATTGTCAATTTGTCAATTGTCAATTTGTCAATTGTCAATTTGTCAATTGTCAATTTGTCAATTGTCAATTTGTCAATTGTCAATTGTATGTCAATTTGTCAATTGTCAATTTGTCAATTGTCAATTTGTCAATTGTCAATTTGTCAATTGTCAATTTGTCAATTGTCAATTTGTCAATTGTCAATTTGTCAATTGTCAATTTGTCAATTGTCAATTTGTCAATTGTCAATTTGTCAATTGTCAATTTGTCAATTGTCAATTTGTCAATTGTCAATTTGTCAATTGTCAATTTGTCAATTTGTCAATTTTCAATTGTCAATTTCATTTTCAAATTTTCAATTTTCAAATTTTCAATTTTTAAATTTTCAATTTTCAAATTTTCAATTTTCAAATTTTCAATTTTCAAATTTTCAATTTTCAAATTTTCAATTTTCAAATTTTCAATTTTCAAATTTTCAATTTTCAAATTTTCAATTTTCAAATTTTCAATTTTCAAATTTTCAATTTTCAAATTTTCAATTTTCAAATTTTCAATTTTCAAATTTTCAATTTTCAAATTTTCAATTTTCACATTTTCAATTTTCACATTTTTAATTTTCACATTTTCAATTTTCACATTTTCAATTTTCACATTTTCAATTTTCAAATGTTCAATTTTCAAATGTTCAATTTTCAAATGTTCAATTTTCAAATTTTCAATTTTCAAATTTTCAATTTTCAAATTTTCAATTTTCAAATTTTCAATTTTCAAATTTTCAATTTTCAAATTTTCAATTTTCAAATTTTCAATTTTCAAATTTTCAATTTTCAAATTTTCAATTATCAAATTTTCAATTATCAAATTTTCAATTTTCAAATTTTCAATTTTCAAATTTTCAATTTTCAAATTTTCAATTTTCAAATTTTCAATTTTCAAATTTTCAATTTTCAAATTTTCAATTTTCAAATTTTCAATTTTCAAATTTTCAATTTTCAAATTTTCAATTTTCAAATTTTCAATTTTCAAATTTTCAATTTTCAAATTTTCAATTTTCAAATTTTCAATTTTCAAATTTTCAATTTTCAAATTTTCAATTTTCAAATTTTCAATTTTCAAATTTTCAATTTTCAAATTTTCAATTTTCAAATTTTCAATTTTCAAATTTTCAATTTTCAAATTTTCAATTTTCAAAATTTTCAATTTTCAAATTTTCAATTTTCAATATTTCAATTTTCAATTTTCAAATTTTCAATTTTCAAATTTTCAATTTTCAAATTTTCAATTTTCAAATTTTCAATTTTCAAATTTTCAATTTTCAAATTTTCAATTTTCAAATTTTCAATTTTCAAAATTTTCAATTTTCAAATTTTCAATTTTCAAATTTTCAATTTCAAATTTTCAATTTTCAAATTTTCAATTTTCAAATTTTCAATTTTCAAATTTTCAATTTTCAAATTTTCAATAATTTCAATTTTCAAATTTTCAATTTTCAAATTTTCAATTTTCAAATTTTCAATTTTCAAATTTTCAATTTTCAAATTTTCAATTTTCAAATTTTCAATTTTCAAATTTTCAATTTTCAAATTTTCAATTTTCAAATTTTCAATTTTCAAATTTTCAATTTTCAAATTTTCAATTTTCAAATTTTCAATTTTCAAATTTTCAATTTTCAAATTTTCAATTTTCAAATTTTCAATTTTCAAATTTGTCAATTGTCACTTTGTCCATTGGCAATTTGTCCATTGTCAATTTGCCAATTGTCAATTTGTCAATTGTCAATTGTCAATTTGTCAATTGACAATTTGTCAATTGTCAATTTGTCAATTGTCAATTTGTCAATTGTCAATTTGTCAATTGTCAATTTGTCAATTGTCAATTTGTCAATTGTCAATTTGTCAATTGTCAATTTGTCAATTGTCAATTTGTCAATTGTCAATTTGTCAATTGTCAATTTGTCAATTGTCAATTTGTCAATTGTCAATTTGTCAATTGTCAATTTGTCAATTGTCAATTTGTCAATTGTCAATTTGTCAATTGTCAATTGTCAATTGTCAATTTGTCAATTGTCAATTTGTCAATTGTCAATTTGTCAATTGTCAATTTGTCAATTGTCGATTTGTCAATTGTCAATTTGTCAATTGTCAATTTGTCAATTGTCAATTGTCAATTTGTCAATTGTCAATTTGTCAATTGCCAATTGTCAATTTGTCAATTGTCAATTTGTCAATTGTCAATTTGTCAATTGTCAATTAGTCAATTGTCAATTTGTCAATTGTCAATTTGTCAATTGTCAATTTGTCAATTGTCAATTTGTCAATTGTCAATTTGTCAATTGTCAATTTGTCAATTGTCAATTTGACAATTGTCAATTCGTCAATTGTCAATTTGTCAATTGTCAATTTGTCAATTGTCAATTTGTCAATTGTCAATTTGTCAACTGTCAATTTGTCAATTGTCAATTTGTCAATTGTCAATTGTCAATTTGTCAATTGTCAATTTGTCAATTGTCAATTTGTCAATTGTCAATTTGTCAATTGTCAATTTGTCAATTGTCAATTGTCAATTGTCAATTTGTCAATTGTCAATTTGTCAATTGTCAATTTGTCAATTGTCAATTTGTCAATTGTCGATTTGTCAATTGTCAATTTGTCAATTGTCAATTTGTCAATTGTCAATTGTCAATTTGTCAATTGTCAATTTGTCAATTGCCAATTGTCAATTTGTCAATTGTCAATTTGTCAATTGTCAATTGTCAATTGTCAATTGTCAATTGTCAATTTGTCAATTGTCAATTTGTCAATTGTCAATTTGTCAATTGTCAATTTGTCAATTGTCAATTTGTCAATTGTCAATTTGTCAATTGTCAATTTGTCAATTGTCAATTTGTAAATTGTCAATTTGTCAATTGTCAATTTGTCAATTGTCAATTTGTCAATTGTCAATTTGTCAATTGTCAATTTGTCAATTGTCAATTTGTCAATTGTCAATTTGTCAATTGTCAATTGTCAATTTGTCAATTGTCAATTTGTCAATTGTCAATTTGTCAATTGTCAATTTGTCAATTGTCAATTGTCAATTTGTCAATTGTCAATTTGTCAATTGTCAATTTGTCAATTGTCAATTTGTCAATTGTCAATTGTCAATTTGTCAATTGTCAATTTGTCAATTGTCAATTTGTCAATTGTCAATTTGTCAATTGTCAATTTGTCAATTGTCAATTTGTCAATTGTCAATTTGTCAATTGTCAATTTGTCAATTGTCAATTTGTCAATTGTCAATTTGTCAATTGTCAATTTGTCAATTGTCAATTTGTCAATTGTCAATTGTCAATTTGTCAATTGTCAATTTGTCAATTGTCAATTTGTCAATTGTCAATTTGTCAATTGTCAATTTGTCAATTGTCAATTTGTCAATTGTCAATTTGTCAATTGTCAATTTGTCAACTGTCAATTTGTCAACTGTCAATTTGTCAATTGTCAATTTGTCAATTTGTCAATTTGTCAATTTGTCAATTTGTCAATTGTCAATTTGTCAATTGTCAATTTGTCAATTGTCAATTTGTCAATTGTCAATTTGTCAATTGTCAATTTGTCAATTGTCAATTTGTCAATTGTCAATTTGTCAATTGTCAATTTGTCAATTGTCAATTTGTCAATTGTCAATTTGTCAATTGTCAATTTGTCAATTGTCAATTTGTCAATTGTCAATTTGTCAATTGTCAATTTGTCAATTGTCAATTTGTCAATTGTCAATTTGTCAATTGTCAATTTGTCAATTGTCAATTTGTCAATTTGTCATTGTCAATTGTCAATTTGTCAATTTGTCAATTGTCAATTTGTCAATTGTCAATTTGTCAATTGTCAATTTGTCAATTATCAAATTGTCAATTATCAATTTGTCAATTATCGATTTGTCAATTGTCAATTTGTCAATTATCAATTTGTCAATTATCGATTTGTCAATTGTCAATTTGTCCATTGTCAATTGTTAATTTGTCAATTGTCAATTGTCAATTTGTCAATTGTCAATTGTCAATTTGTCAATTGTCAATTTGTCAATTGTCAATTTGTTAACTGTCAATTTGACAATTGTCAATTTGTCAATTGTCAATTTGTCAATTGTCAATTTGTCAATTGTCAATTTGTCAATTTGTCAACTGTCAATTTGTCAATTGTCAATTGTCAATTGTCAATTTGTCAATTGTCAATTTGTCAATTGTCAATTTGTCAATTGTCAATTTGTCAATTGTCAATTGTCAATTGTCAATTGTCAATTAATTTGTCAATTGTCAATTTGTCAATTGTCAATTTGTCAATTGTCAATTTGTCAATTGTCAATTTGTCAATTGTCAATTTGTCAATTGTCAATTTGTCAATTGTCAATTTGTCAATTGTCAATTTGTCAATTGTCAATTTGTCAATTGTCAATTTGTCAATTGTCAATTTGTCAATTGTCAATTTGTCAATTGTCAATTTGTCAATTGTCAATTTGTCAATTGTCAATTTGTCAATTGTCAATTTGTCAATTGTCAATTTGTCAATTGTCAATTTGTCAATTGTCAATTTGTCAATTGTCAATTTGTCAATTGTTAATTTGTCAATTGTCAATTTGTCAATTGTCAATTTGTCAATTGTCAATTTTCAAATTTTCAATTTTCAAATTTTCAATTTTCAAATTTTCAATTTTCAAATTTTCAATTTTCAAATTTTCAATTTTCAAATTTTCAATTTTCAAATTTTCAATTTTCAAATTTTCAATTTTCAAATTTTCAATTTTCAAATTTTCAATTTTCAAATTTTCAATTTTCAAATTTTCAATTTTCAAATTTTCAATTTTCAAATTTTCAATTTTCACATTTTCAATTTTCACATTTTCAATTTTCACATTTTCAATTTTCACATTTTCAATTTTCAAATGTTCAATTTTCAAATGTTCAATTTTCAAATTTTCAATTTTCAAATTTTCAATTTTCAAATTTTCAATTTTCAAATTTTCAATTTTCAAATTTTCAATTTTCAAATTTTCAATTTTCAAATTTTCAATTTTCAAATTTTCAATTTTCAAATTTTCAATTTTCAAATTTTCAATTATCAAATTTTCAATTATCAAATTTTCAATTTTCAAATTTTCAATTTTCAAATTTTCAATTTTCAAATTTTCAATTTTCAAATTTTCAATTTTCAAATTTTCAATTTTCAAATTTTCAATTTTCAAATTTTCAATTTTCAAATTTTCAATTTTCAAATTTTCAATTTTCAAATTTTCAATTTTCAAATTTTCAAATTTTCAAATTTTCAATTTTCAATTTTCAATTTCAATTTCAATTTTCAAATTTCAATTTTCAAATTTTCAATTTTCAAATTTTCAATTTGCAAATTTTCAATTTTCAAATTTTCAATTTTCAAATTTTCAATTTTCAAATTTTCAATTTTCAAATTTTCAATTTTCAAATTTTCAATTTTCAAATTTCAATTTTCAAATTTTCAATTTTCAAATTTTCAATTTTCAAATTTTCAATTTCAAATTTTCAATTTTCAAATTTTCAATTTTCAAATTTCAATTTTCAAATTTTCAATTTTCAAATTTTCAATTTTCAAATTTCAATTTTCAAATTTTCAATTTTCAAATTTTCAATTTTCAAATTTTCAATTTTCAAATTTTCAATTTTCAAATTTTCAATTTTCAAATTTTCAATTTTCAAATTTCAATTTTCAAATTTTCAATTTTCAAATTTTCAATTTTCAAATTTTCAATTTTCAAATTTTCAATTTTCAAATTTTCAATTTTCAAATTTTCAATTTTCAAATTTTCAATTTTCAATTTTCAAATTTTCAATTTTCAAATTTTCAATTTTCAAATTTTCAATTTTCAAATTTTCAATTTTCAAATTTTCAATTTTCAAATTTTCAATTTTCAAATTTTCAATTTTCAAATTTTCAATTTTCAAATTTTCAATTTTCAGATTTTCAATTTTCAAATTTTCAATTTTCAAATTTTCAATTTTCAAATTTTCAATTTTCAAATTTTCAATTTTCAAATTTTCAATTTTCAAATTTTCAATTTTCAAATTTTCAATTTTCATATTTTCAATTTTCAAATTTTCAATTTTCAAATTTTCAATTTTCAAATTTTCAATTTTCAAATTTTCAATTTTCAAATTTTCAATTTTCAAATTTTCAATTTTCAAATTTTCAATTTTCAAATTTTCAATTTTCAAATTTTCAATTTTCAATTTTCAATTTTCAATTTTCAAATTTTCAATTTTCAAATTTGTCAATTGTCAATTTGTCCATTTGTCAATTGTCAATTGTCAATTTGTCAGTTGTCAATTTGTCAATTGTCAATTTGTCAATTGTCAATTTGTCAATTGTCAATTTGTCAATTGTCAATTTGTCAATTGTCAATTTGTCAATTGTCAATTTGTCAATTGTCAATTTGTCAATTGTCAATTTGTCAATTTGTCAATTTGTCAATTGTCAATTTGTCAATTTGTCAATACCGACGGCAATTATTACTCATTTTCCAAAATGGCCCCCACACGTCCTTAAAACCGAAAAGCAAGAACTTGCAATTATGAGTCATTCGCCAAAACGCCCCCCCCCCCCCCCCACACCACCTTAAGACTGAAAGCCGGCAACTTGAAACTATGACTCGTGTGTAAACCCCCCCTGATAGTTGAAACCCGGCAACTTGCAATTATGACTCATGTGTTAAAACACCCCCCCCCCACACGTCCAGCAAGTTGAAAACCGGCAACTTGCAATTATGACTCATTTGTCCAACCCCCCCCCCCCCCCCCAACCTGCTGGCAATTATTCCTAATTTTCCAAAATGGCCCCACACCTCCTTAAAAGCTAAAAACAACGAACGGCAATTATGATGTTTTTTTGAATTCCCCCCCCCCCCCCCTTCTCACACATAGTAATCTAAAATAATATAAAATTCAACTAAATGCATTTATACCAATTTATAATTCTCTCCCCCCCCCCCCCCCCCGCCACGCACCTCCTGCACCGTCTGAACCCGACACCGTCTACGGTCCTGAGACTAAAGCGACTGCTTGTAGTTTGCGCCGCCTTGACCGACCAAGTCGGCAATGTAACGCTACCGCCATCTCGCGGCAATCTCCGATCAGAGCTTCTTTACCATGCAGTGCACTGTCAATATTTTATTTTGATTAATAGGAAATAACTAATTAATTGGTATAAATTCCATGAAATAATTCGTTTTGTATTATTTATGTTTTTTTGGCACTATGTTCAACCATTTTTCTGGCCCGTTTTTCATGGAAAAGTTACATCCATGCACATCCATACAGCAACATGGATCCTCGTTCGTCAGGGTATCAACAATTGAATTTGTCAATAACAATGTAGATACTGCTCCGATTTCATCGCAACTGTTTGACCCTCCATTCTCCAGTGAAATGCGACGATTACAAGCTTAATGATGACGGTGGCTTCATTCATTATTTACTTCACTTATTACGATAATTATTATTCAGATGACCAAACCTCTTCAATTATGGAAGTTGCGGACAAAAGTCATTAACCATAAAATATGTATTTTGACGTGCGGAATAACTTTCATGGTTATACTTATTCTGTTATCTCCGACGGTTTTCGTGATAGAGCGTTATGAATAATTGAAAAGGTATAACAACGTCGAGAAACGTGAAAATTGCACTTTTCATTTTCGAGGCGATTACAATAAATTTCCCTAGATCGGGAACTCAAAAAGCGTCTCGGATTAGACATCTTTTCCATGTACACTGAGAGAAAAGTCCGGGAATTTTTATGGGCAGGTGCGGGAAAAATTATTGTGCTGTGCTAGAATCGAGGCGCAAAGTACCATGGTAGATAAAAAGTATCAAACAGTATTGTAAATTTTCTGTGAAGAGCAATTGAAATTAGCTATTGCTTGTTCCAGTAAAATTACAGAATTACAATAGTACAGGAACATTTCGCTAACGGAACCTGAAAATTCCGTTGACAGCACTAGAAAATTCGCTCAATGATAAAGCAAAATTTATTTGACTGCTGATCAAACTTCCCTATACCATGGTTTTCTAAAAAAAATTGAAAAAATGGTGTGTCATGAAGACACGCGATAGAAGTGAAACTGAATGATTGGATCGGCAAGGATTATTTAATTTTCTATGTTTAGAGGGAGAGGAATCATTTTAATCACGTGTCAAACACTTCTTGATAGTAAATATTAATTTATTCATCATAATAATTATACTTTTTTCAAGATACAATAATAGTAGTATGAATATGATGAATTAAATCTCAATCAGCTTCACCTTCATTCTCTGGTAGACTCTTCATGAACGAAATGATAGGTTTGTGGTAACTAAAATAGGTAATGAAGACTCTTGACTCCAAATTTTCGATGTAACGTGAGAAAACTGCATCGATCGTGGTACCATGGCGTGTAGTCGATTCAATTGGTGAATTGTTCATTTCCAATGACAATTTCTGTTGCAAGAACTGAATGAATGGCTTGGAATCCTTTGAAGCAAAATTAACATTAAAATCTCCACCTAGAATCATAGGTATTTTGTCCAGCTCTACTCCAACTTCTGCAGCCCCCACTGGAGTATACGGCAGCAAGTGAAGGTGAATAAACTCTATTATTTTCGCCATCTTCTCATGTGGTGAAATATAGAGTGCTATAAGCATAATCCGCTGTCCGCTTTCTGTGCGACATTCAGCTGGACACATTTCTCCAACAGATGACAACCCAATTGAAAGCGATTCTAGTTGTTTCAAGTTCAGGTCCATATTGGGTGTCATGATGTTCGTTCCATGAGCAGTATTGCAAAGTATTGCGACACCCCCTGCTCTCACATTATGTCTTTTGAACTGTACGACACAATTAAAATTGGGAACATCAATTTCTTGATCGTTTTCCTTCCACGTCTCTGAAAGTATCAATATATTAGACCGTAGAATCAGCGGATCATTGAAATCTCCGCTATGAGCTCCTAAGCTTTGGCAATTGAGGGTTATTATTGATAAGCCTGGTCTGCTGATGAACTCTCGGAGAATGTCAGTCAAAGTTATCAATGGATTTGTTGATAATCTTCTAAATTCTGATTGTAGCTTGTCCATTGATTGAGCTTTTTTCCGTCCATGATAAAATTTGTTCTTTCCATCCTTCGCAACGATGTACAATCCCTGTATACTTGTGACACAGGACAAGGCTACGTAAAGGAGTTGTTGTGAATGTGTCTTTTCGTATTCATAGACGATTTGATTAAACGTACCACCTTGAGACTTGTGGATAGTAATAGCACACGCTGATACCAATGGCAGATGATTTCTTTTGACGAAAATCGTTTTATTATTGTTCATATATATCGTAGAAGTTCTTCGTGCAATGGGAACTGCCGTGTGGCTGATGTTGTTTGCTTGGATGAACGCAGCAGCTTTTCTCCGGATCTTCTGCCCCGTCTTTGGTGAATCTGGAAATTCCAGCCACACACGAGTTACTGCCCCTGCCTCATCAGTTTCGATATGACCTAGTTTACCAACTGCGCCGTTTGCTAAACCATCCGAGACATCCAGATTGGTTGTTATTATATACGATTTATCTAACACCGGTATTATCTCGTAGGGCAGACCTCCAGTGCCTATTACCGTTGTTTTATGCAATTTTTGTCGTACAAATGATTGTTGCTCAGCATTATGGCAGCCGGTGAATATATCAGTAGCTATTGAGACTGTTTTATTCTCTGCAGAATTAAGAATTGTCAAATTGTATTCGCTTACAGCATTATTTGTCAAATATAGCCGAATTCCATATGGACAAAGACGATCTGCTTCCTCTCGTGTATAAAAACGAGATTCGATTAGGTGTATCTGTTCTTGATCCAATTCTTCGCCATTTCCAATTTTAGTTAATAAAGAGGAGAAATCAGCATTCGCTTGTCTCATGAGTTTATCCAATTCATAGAACTTCCAGTCACGCCAAAGTGTTGGTGCTGCTATGCGTCGTTTTGTTGCTTGATAGATGGGTGTAGCACGCACTGGAGGTAGCTGACGCAAATCACCTATGAAAATGATATCCATTCCTCCAAAATTATCTTGGAAATTTCCTGTTATTTGTTTTAACCGTGCGTCAATTTGAGACAGCAATTCCGCTCCTACCATACTGACCTCATCGATGAGTAAAACTTGGACGTATTTGAAGCGCATTCTGTACTGTTGAGCCACTTCAATTGATAATGGTAATAGTTTGGAAAGGGATATTTTCAATGCAGTGTGGATTGTCGTACCATTAATTGCTATTGCAGCCTTTCCTGTTGATGCACATGCGATGTAAGCATTGCAAAAACCATCATTATCTGTGAAGCGGTTGTAAATTTCCATGAGGAGTCTAATGAGAAATGTCTTCCCACATCCTGCTGGCCCAGTGAAGGAAACTTGGAGTGGTGATCGGTTTGATGAGAGGAGATTAGCAATCACATGCATCAGGAGTGCTTTCTGCCTCTGATTGGCCATTCTCATTAGTTCATAAAATTGTTCATTAGACATTAAATTATCCCTCTTCTTTGCGATGGCACCCAGTTTGTTAAGTGTTGCTAACCGCAGATCGTCGTTCATTATGTGGTCAGCGTTATACAATTCTTGAAAAGGATTTGCTACAGGAAAAAGGCGACCTACGTTGTCTCCTTCAGCATCATCATCTTGATTTAATTCATCTTCACGACACAACCCTCGGCATATCTCGATGGTTTTCTGGATATCTAAAATCGATGAGAATTCTTTACGTCGCTCCACAATCAATATTTCGTTGTCGTCGTAAATCTGTATGAATTTAGTTTCTGCAAGAATTTCATTTTCTTCGTCTCGGAATGGAATATACAAAGTCACCATTTCCCGTTTGTATTCATTGAAATCATCAGCCATGTCGTAGTTTCTGTACCGAGGTTCTTTCCTTCGTGTCCAATTCCCCTGATTATTCAGTGTGTAATGAGCAACAAACTGGGCCAAATTGACATCTTCTAGCTCTTCAGGTCTCTTTTCGTACTTGTCAAACCAATTTTCTTTCCATATGTTTGTTGCATCATCATCAGCATCCATTTCATTGAGTTCTTTCTGAGTTTTTCGAATTCTTTCTCTTTCGATCGGCCATATTGTTGAAATATAGGTAACAACTGAAGAACACTTTGACATCGGTTCACGCAGAAGGTACCATGCAGCTTCCTGACTGGTAATTTCGACAGTATTTAGCATGTCAACGCTCATTTTCCTAGTAATTTCGACAATATCGAACTCTGGATGTTCATCCATTATTTCAGTGATGTTACGTTGGAGATTGCTAATTCCACGGTTCGTTTTATTGACGTATTCCACTACGTATGCAGCACATGAGTATTCTTCGGTGATAAATTGCACATCCATGTTTGATTTCAAAATATTGAAAATGAATGGGTTGAAGGATTATGCCACTTTTCCATGGGTTGACGTTTAAGAAATACTCTGGGACGATTGATGCCAGCTCGAAGCACATTCATGTAGTAATCATCTGATAGTATTCCATTTCCCTGATAGAAACTATCAATATCAGCATAGTCATTGTTCTCTAAGTTTGTTCTTATCGTGTTGTAATGTTATTTATACGTGTGGAATCCTGGTTCTTCTTTCTGCATTGGTGTCATATATAGTTGTGTATCTGCATGGCATGAATGGAGCTTCAAATCTGCATTTTTGATGAGCGTTCGCAGCTATTTTTTTGTAACATGTGAACGTGTGCTTATGTGTCTGTAGTTTGATGTTCCCCGACGATTCTGAAGTGGCCACTGATATCAATGTATCAACTAGGGCAATAGCTTTTAGTCGGTCAGCATCTAGTGGATCCGCTGGAGCATTCTCAAGCCATAGCAGAATGTGTGCATGGGGGCTCCCACGATGCTGGAATTCAATTCTTTTAAAGTAATGGACAACACGATATTTCCCGAAGGAAGAAGACTTTTTGGACTAAAGTATGTTCATTATAACATTGATGAGCTTATTAAAATAGATGGCACATGTTACAGCATCTTCATTGATGAGTGTGCTCTTTTCAATATAATGGATTTCCTGAACATCTTGTTCTGTAATTTCTGCTCCATTATTCTTCAATTTATATAATAATTGTAATAATGAGGGCCAACCAACTTCATTAGCACTCGTAGTTAGGAATAACGTTGGTTTTCCGAGTTGTCTGATCATTGCGAATAGGTCTCTCTTTCTTTCAGCCCAATACCAAGTCGAGTTAGGGATACAACGTAGAAAAGCCAAGTTGCTTTCTATACAATGGTTTATATACTCCTCTGATTGAATTTGTTCACGTGTAATTTTTGTGTCTTTACCTACGTGTTTAAAAGCAATGGATAAACTGTCACGGACTCTAAACCTCATAATTTTTATTGCCATATAGAGTAAATGATGAGGTGTAACCCCACGTCGAGCAGATCTCCTTAGCTCACTGGTAGCCATCATGAATGGAGTCACATTGAGATCTTCACTAAAGCGCCGGAATTGTCCGAGATAGATAGTAGGGAAAGATAACTCTTCTGCATGCTCATCAAATAATAGACTGTGAGGGACATTCATTTCTCCAGGAGCAATCCTCAAATATTTATCGTCATTCCAGAGTAATGTGTGTTGCTGAGCGAACAGGCTCTCCTCCATGGGGATGTCTTCACTCAGTTCATCTATAGGTATCTGATGAACGACACAATCCTCATTAAAGAAAGATTCATCAACTTTGATGTCGTACAGTCGATACAATGGACTCGGTACTAAGCATCTTAGCCATATTTTAATATTTCTCTTGTTTATTAAACCTGTCAAGTAGCTTGATCGATGAATTTTTTTTCTCTTGATATGAAGGTAAACACAGTGATCGTCGTCAATGTTCCTGGGCAAGTGATTGACCATTGTGTTGACATCCACTGGAACATTGATCACCTGCCTCAAAATTCCAAATTGTCCATGCACATGACGCAATCTGCGAATTTGCATAAATGGAATTCTAGGAGAAATGAGTCTCTCGGACACTAAATCTAACTTCGGAAGATGTGCTGGGATCGGGGGATATACAAAGCCATTCAATTTCGACAATGTTGGAATTTTGTCTCTCCTCAAAGCCTGGCGACAGCTGGTGCATGCCAGCTCATTATTACTTCTGAATTCTGGAAATGTTTGTTGAATACGAATTTCATTTTCAACGCATAGAGTCTTCAAGTCATTTTTAAACCATAATCTATCACATACACAACACGTAAAACCGAATGGATTATTTATAAAATCACGGTGAAAGTTCTTATGTGCAGTTTTAAACTCATTAAAGTCTGAATATTCTAATCGATCACCACTATGTACATCACAATCAGGAGGAGGATGAGTCGAAGTCGTTGCTAATAGTTCATTCTCTGGATTATTTACACTATCGTCCACACTGTCACGTAAGAGGTTAGCACGTGTTTGCCTCCGTTCCCTGCTATCTCGTTCAATTTCAGTTCTACTTTTTTTCCGTTTTCTATTCTGATCAATTCCTTCACTCGCCCGTTTTTTCTCCCGCCACGTTTTTGTCCTTTCTGCACCCGACTTCGGCATATTTGCATAAAACTCTCAATTCAAGTAATGAAGATACGCACAAAAACAAAATACGTTGCTTATGATCACTGTGTTAGAAACCAACAGCTGTTTTCCGCGATCGCGACGCCGCCTGAATGCAGAGAATGACATGAAAGACAGAAAGTCGTCCGTCTCATTCTCGCACGATACACGAAGGCCTCTCACTCTCGCCCGATAGACGAGACGTAAGGTAGTCCGTCTCATTCTCGCTCGATTCCCGGAGGCCTCTCACTCTTACTTACTACGTTAGAGCGAGCGTCACCAAAAAGGTTGCCGATCGAGATTTCAAAACCCTCCCATAAGAAGTTTCACTTCAAAAAAACAATACTTATCAATTATTGAAAGTCGTAATTCTTATTCCTTCCACTCTATTTACTAATTCGCCAACGGCTTATTGAAATTTTTGGACTTATAACCCACATACCATACTGCAAAACGTCATTATGAAGGTCTTGTGTAATATGATAGCTAGACGTGAACATGCCCGCGAACATGCGAGCATCTACGATGAGTCCCCAATCCCCAAATCAGACAAATATTATGAGCGGAGTGAAAAAAGTTGTCACTGATTGCACGAAAAAGTAATTGACGGCACTAGAAAATTTCCCTGAAAGTCTAGATTTGTTGACTGTTAAGCAATAATCAAGAAACCACGAATTTTCTTGTGCCGTCCTCGAGTGTTTCCCACGCTCTATTGGAAAAATTCCTTCCATATATATAAAAATTTTCTGCTCGGACTGACAATTTTTTGTTTTTTAACAATAAAAACCGCGAGGACGGCGTTTTGCGCCTCGTTTCTAGTGCCGAGCACCACAATTTTTCGCGGACTTTTCTCTCCGTGTAGCAACATTTATTAGCTTTCTCTACGATGTCTCATTTCTCTCAGCATAGAGCGTTCTAAATCTTTTCAACGTTTGTGTGTGTGTGTATGCGAATGTATAGGTGTGTCTGTGTGATCATGTTAATGCATAGGTGTGTGAGTGTGTGTGTGTGTATGCATGCATATAATGTGTAAAGAACGGGCTGGTTATAACGCTCCAACGCTGAAACAGTTGAAAATACGAAAGAAATCAAGGGACAAAATATCCCAGCCAACAATGTACCGGTAATTTGTCGTTGAGTTATCCGATTTTTTACCGATATTTTCTCTGTAAATAGACGACAAAATTTAGGGATAACAATTGATCATCAATCTGCCAATTGTCACAAAGATATTCCTGGAAATTATCTGTCAAATTCAGTAGTAAATTTGAGTTAAAGATTTGCCGTTAATTTTTTCGGTAAATCGATCAGAAAATAATAGAAAAATTTCCGGAAATGTAACCCGATAAATTTTACCGGATTGTATGTATGTTTGTATGTATGTTTGTATGTATGTTTGTATGTATGTTTGTATGTATGTTTGTATGTATGTATGTTTGTATGTATGTTTGTATGTATGTTTGTATGTATGTTTGTATGTATGTTTGTATGTATGTTTGTATGTATGTTTGTATGTATGTTTGTATGTATGTTTGTATGTATGTTTGTATGTATGTTTGTATGTATGTTTGTATGTATGTTTGTATGTATGTTTGTATGTATGTTTGTATGTATGTTTGTATGTATGTTTGTATGTATGTTTGTATGTATGTTTGTATGTATGTTTGTATGTATGTTTGTATGTATGTTTGTATGTATGTTTGTATGTATGTTTGTATGTATGTTTGTATGTATGTTTGTATGTATGTTTGTATGTATGTTTGTATGTATGTATGTTTGTATGTATGTTTGTATGTATGTTTGTATGTATGTTTCTATGTATGTACGCATGTATGTAAATTTTTGCCCAACGATTTCTCACAAACGACTTGACCGGTCTAAATTATCGTCGGTCGGAATCAGAGCGTCTTCATGAAACTTAGAAGCTTAGAACTGATTAGTTTTTGGTTGAAATTGGTCGAGCAGGTTTTCAGTTATTAACAATTGAATTGTTCATAACGGTCTATCGCGACGACCGTCGGAGATAGCAGGATAAGCATAATGATACAATTTGTTCTCCACGTCGAAATTCACATTTTATGTTTAATGACTTTTTTCCATAATTTATATAATGATGGAGGGAGGGTTATTTGAACTCATTCATGTAATGAATAACCGAATGAAGTCATTGCCGTCATTAACGTTGCGATGAAAGTATTTGAATGCAGAATAGAGGGTCAAATATTTTAGATAAAAATTGGAGGAATATATACATCGTTATTAACAGTCGAATTATTCATAACCCTCTATTGTAAAACCGCTGGGAGATACAGCTGTAAGTAAGCAGAAAGTGGTCAATAGAACTTATTCTATAAATGGAAATGCACATTTAATTCTTTATGATTTTTTTCCGTAATTATGATAATTAAGGTGGTATGACGGGTTATTCATTGTCAAATCTGCAAGTTTTCCTTGTGACCGTAACAGAGATTCTACTGATTAACGCCCACTAGTTAACAATTCCACTTGTTGATAATGCCGGAGCGCCGAAGTCATTCGAAATACAGGAACAATGTATACAATCAAAGTTGTTCCTTATACAAAAAAGCACATTTCATACGTTATGACATTTTTTGCCACTTCGTATGGTTTCGGAGATATCGCAAATTGAAGTAGAATATACTTTCCGAGTGAATATGTCGACAATTGCTCGAACCCTGTCAGAGGCGGCGGGGGAATTGAGTAGGTGCAGAATTAGGGTAATTAGGTGGACGAATTTCAGTGTAAAATTTCTAAGAGTTAAAAAACAAACTAAATTTAGCGCGTGCACGATTATTCCGGAAGTTATTGTAATGCACCCAAAACCGAAATTTGTTGTTTCATTATCTAACTAGGGTTTTAAGTATACGAAGACGCTCCCCGTCAAATTCTAAGTTGGTGTTTGTGTGTGTGGAAGCCTACCGCCTTCCTCACGCTTCCTTCTTTCTCTTTCTTTCCTCTTTTTCATACTTTTCCTTTATTAAGCAAACTTACAAAATTAACAAATGAAAATATAAAGTGCAAAGGGCAATACCCCTTGTCACATACGATACAGTTCGCTATGTCCCCAAACCACGACGGAACATCTGCTGAGCAATACTTCATTGTGTAGGGGACGAGAGCCGTGGCTTCTTCAGTAGTGAATCGTTTCCGGTCTTCCACGGCAGGAACATCCTCCGTTTACTCTGGATTTTTCCGTAGCTGCTCCTCGCGGCGCAACTCCGTCAGAAGCTCCATTGCAAACACGCTGGTCGCCTTCCATGCTGCCTCTGATAACAGCATAACTTCCATAACATTTCCAACGTTTATGGGTTTGCCTACAGTAGTTTCCCATACACATCGTTGCAAAGAAGACATGTTCCGCATTTTCATGTATTCATGCCTGAAAGCATCTGAGTTAGATAATAGTTAACTTGCCCATGTCATCGGGCAAGCCAAACATTCAGCTTCGGAATAAGTCGATGGGTCCACCGGTGTTTGTTCGAGGCGTCCCACAGTGGCTGCCATCGCTCAATGCTGTAGATGCGTTCTTCCGTTCTCAGTCCCGCTTGGCTAAGGTTGGTTGATCTTCGGCGCGTATAAAGGCACCGACGCTCCCCTGCTAGCACTTCGAAAGGTAGCATCCCAGCAATGACACACACAGCGTCGTTTGATACTGTGCGGTATGCGCTAACCACTCTAAGGGCACTCAGCCTGTAGACTGGAACAATTTGCCGCCGAGATGCTTGGCTTCGTAATGCATCACTCCATATAGGAATACCATATGTTAATACCGACGTAACAACTGATGATAGCAGGAGCCTTCTCCTCTGTTTTGGCCCTCCAATGTTTGGCATAAGTCTTGCAAGGGCAGTCTTCACTGCCCCTGCCTTATTGTTTGCATGTTGGGCTTGCTGGCTAAAACTAAGTCGGTTTAGCAGGCATCAATCATAATTCCCAGGTACCGTATGTAGGGCTGGGAAGTTATTTCGTGCTCACCGACTTGCAGCGTAATTGTCTCCAATTTCTTCCGGCCCGTGATGAGTAGTGCCTCAGTCTTATGCTCCGCAAGTTGTAAACCAATCGAGTCCATCCATTGTCGTATCTTGTTAAGAACATTCTCGAAAATGAGCTGGAGCGTGGAAAGGTGTTTTTTCACGATGATAATGGCCAAATCATCCGCAAAAGCTACGACCTTTGCCCCCGCCGGCAATGCCAGTTTGAGCAGTTCGTCATATACGATATTCCACAAAAGAGGCTCCAACACCGATCCTTGGGGTACCCCGACCCCCCCCCCCCCCCCCCCCCCAGCCACCTCATATGTTTTAGGACCTACCTCTGTGTCATATCTGAGTACTCTGTCGGTAAAGTAATTGCCTACATCTTTTGCAAATATGCCGGTACTTGCAGCTTCGACAATGCCGCCAGGATGGAATCCCACCGTACCGAGCTGAAGGCATTCTTGATGTCCAGGGTAACAACCAAACAATAATGTTTCGTACTTCCTTTCCATCGCCTGCCATCGATTGCTTTCTTAGCTGTTTTGACCACCAGGTCTATAGCATCCAACGTAGATCGTCGTCGTCTGAAGCCGTATTGAGCTTCGGCCAATAGGGGTTCCACCACTGCCTCAATTCTCTAATGTATAATGCGCTTCAGGATCTTGCCCGCCGTATGCAGCATACAGAGTGGACGATATGATGACAGTTATATGGGCATGGTCTTTTGTGGGCTCCAGTTCTACGCATAGAACGCATTTCGGAGACGCTTTACAATCGGAGCTTCTGTGCCCATTTTCGCCGCATTTATAACACAGGTCTGATCGGTCAATGGTGCTCTTGCAATTAACAGCAATATGCTTGTACTGCCAACACTTGAAGCATTTTATGGGCCTTGCCACTGTCACGATGCGAGCATGTACCAGGCTTATTCGTATTTTACTACCCTTACTCAGTATATTTCTTGCAGTAGCGGCAGGGAGTACCTCCATGGCAGATTGTGTTCCTCTTTATGCCGTGCGAAGAGACTTGATGGCACTCACTGATATATCACTATCTGTACCATCAGCTTTTCTCAGGGCATCAAGAATATCTTCTTTGGTAGTGACGTCATTGAGGTCTTTGATATCGAGTTCCTGTTGAGGTCCCTTATTAAACACCTTAGCTTCGTTTTGGAGGGCTCCAACCAGTGCCTTCTCTAGCTCAACACCTTCGTTCTTTTTTCCTCTCGCAAGAATTAGGAGAACATCTACGGAGGCTGTTTTACGGATTTTGTCCACGCATGAGCTAGCCGCGTAAACACCTTGGTCCTTCTTTATAGGTCCTAATATTTCGGAGTACGTATCCTTCCCCGTCGGACGAATAATTAGCACATCAGGGCGGATTGCTGCTCTCTTCTTCGACCGAGGTTGATTCTGCGTAGCTCCTGGAAGATTTTGGGACGGGTTCTGTTTTTTCTTCCGTCTCTTGGCTTTCTCCCAAGCATGTTCATCGTCTTCTGTAACAGAATTCGAGGTTTGCTCCTTGGCCCTGTTTCCGTCTAACCGGGTCCCATTTCTCACCAGCTTCTCCATATGAATGGACGGCGTTGCTGATGCCTCATCTTCGGTACTCTTGTGCTTTTTGCCCGCTGTGTCCTCGGGCGGAGTTCTCTCCTTTCTTTTCTCTCGTTTTGTCGACGTTTCATGGGATGTTCCCTGTTTTTTCATGGCGATGTGGCCACTCCCTTGGTTCGCCTGCTACACTCTAGGACCCGGGGGGGGGGGGGGGGGTGAGCCATGCCGCTGCTGGCAACGGTGATTTCGAACCTCCGGTTTCCGTCATGGTTCTTATCCTCTTGGCAGATATTTGAATCTTTCTAGCTAGACTCCGGATCTCTTCGTTGATGGTTCGCCGAGTTTTATCCGTGAGGAAGTTCACCAGCGTTGTCAGATCGTTTTCCTGCTGATCCCATGCTGATTTTCCACTACTTTGGAATCCACTTGTAGCATTTGGGGCCAAGTGGGCCACCCGGGGACTATCAAGTGATGGTTGGCTATTTCCACAATCCGAGGAGCCAGCGCCGGCCATCAGGGCTCTCACCTGATCGGAACCCACGATACGACAGTGTTATCATCACTGTTGATACTTGCTTCATAGGCTGTCATAGGGAGCCCACCCTTGGCACCCTTGGTTTCGGGAGTTAGGTTTCTCCCATGTGTGTGTGTGTATGTATGTACGTATGTATATATATATTAGACCTTGTCAAAAAAAAACAATTTTTTTTTCTACCTCGCACCCTTGAAAGATGTATATTATGGGGTTAAGAGTCATATCTACCAGTCTGGGTAAGGCACGATTTTTTTTAACGCTACTCATCGAGAAAATCGTTTTTCCATTTGATTAACATTTATAAATAAACGAACTTTACGCCGACGTCAGTAACTTTTGACCATGGAGTAGTAGATGGCTAAAAAATTGGATATATTGTAGATGTCTAGTGACAAAAAATTTTCAAATCATTTTGTTTTTTTTTCAATAGTTCACATGGTTATCTCGTGCTTCAAATTAGGGATATCCAGAAATTATCCTGAATAATGCGAAAGATTGGATATGCAACAATTTTCAGATGGTCATTGGATGGAAACAATGTGAAATTAGTGGTGTGCAAACGTGTGTGCCCCGTACGGGGCACAAACAAAACTTTCCGATTTGCTATTTCGGCACAGAATAAGAACGCAACCATGGTGATGAGCAAACCCAACAATAATACCAATCATTGACCTTGCGACTAATAATTACTGCACGCGATCATTACTTTGATTTTTGAGCCCCCTACAAATATTCAACTGGAATTTGTCCGCCTAGTTATTATTATCAAAATTATTATAAAATTGAACCAACTGAATGTGCATACTGAATGTGCATTTTGGTATAAGGAACAACCCTGGTGATATGCATTGTTCCTTCCTTATCACCATACCTCCTTAATTATGCAAATTATGGAAAAAAGTCATTGCACATAAAAGGTGTATTTTCATATGAGAAATAATCCTTTTTTGGGAAGTTTCCCGATAACTGTAATATTTTACCCAGTGGAACAGTATAAACAATTACAATTGTTAATAACATTGCATTTACTGCACGAATCCCATCCGAAGTGTAATCCGCTCGATTTCGCACGGAAACGCTTTGATTGGGACCGTTATAACAGCGCTAACTTCATTCGTTCACTCATAAAAAATTTTTGATTTTCCAGTTGAATATTTGTATGGGGCTCAAAAATCAAAGTAAAGATCGCGTGCAGTAATTATTAGTCGCAAGGTCAATGATTGGTATTATTGTTGGGTTTGCTCATCACCATGGTTGCGTTCTTATTCTGTGCCGAAATAGCAAATCGGAAAGTTTTGTTTGTGCCCCGTACGGGGCACACACGTTTGCACACCACTAATTTCACATTGTTTCCATCCAATGACCATCTGAAAATTGTTGCATATCCAATCTTTCGCATTATTCAGGATAATTTCTGGATATCCCTAATTTGAAGCACGGAATAGCCATGTGAACTATTGAAAAAAAAAACAAAATTATTTGAAAATTTTTGGTCACTAGACATCTACAATATATCTATTTTTTAGCCATCTACTACTGCATGGTCAAAAGTTACTGACATCGGCGTAAAATTCGTTTATTCATAAATGTTAATCAAATGGAAAAACGATTTCCTCGATGAGTAGCGTTAAAAAAAATCGTACCTTACCCAGACTGCTAGATATGACTATTAACCCCATAATATACATCTTTCAAGGGTGCGAGGTAGAAAAAAAAATGGTTTTTTTTGACAATCTCTAGTATGTATGTGTACAAACTTTTGCGCAACGATTTCTCATGAACGAATGAAGTTATGGGAGCTTTCAAGGTCGGGTTCGAAGCGTTTCCATATAACTTAGAACATTAGATTTTGGACGAAATTGGTGTAGCATATATATTGTTATTAACAATTTCAACTGTTCATAATGTTCTATTGCATAAACTATTAGAGATAGCGTAAAATTTATATGAGAAAAGTTGTTGCCCATATAAAAATATGTATTTTATGTAGAATGACTTTTTTCGATATTTTGCATCATTAAGGGGTGACCCCGGTGAAACTTCGAAGTCCTCGCATGGCCTTCGGACGCACCAATCGGGTTTCGATATATAAAGGCATATCCAAAAAAGTAGGGAAATTCCGGGCCCAACCCATTTTGCCCCATATACCCATAAGAAACATTGTTTTTCGTGTTTTGAGCTTCAAAGTGGTCCTCGGTCCGCAATTTTCGTTCGATTTTAATTTTTTTTTTTGCAAAAGTTCATCATACTCCAAAGAACAAAGTTAAGTATCTCGTTTATTCTATTCGCTTTAAATCATGAGAAAATGATTTTTTAGTGTGCGCATTTTTTTCAATTGTTCGAAAAATTTCAAATTTTCTCGTTTTCACTAATTGATTATTATAATCATACGTAATATGTATTTTATAGCGATAAAAATGATGACAGGATTCACATTCAGTACAAGAAAATGATAGTACTTGCATCTGCCCATAAGAGAAATCTGAGAAAATACATATTACGTTTCAATTTTTTTTTGAAATGAAACTTCTTATGGGAGGGTTTTGAAATCTCGATCGGCAACCTTTTTGGTGACGCTCGCTCTAACGTAGTAAGTAAGAGTGAGAGGCCTCCGGGAATCGAGCGAGAGTGAGACGGACTACCTTACGTCTCGTCTATCGGGCGAGAGTGAGAGGCCTTCGTGTATCGTGCGAGAATGAGACGGAAGACTTTGTGTCTTTCATGTCATTCTCTGCGTTCAGGCGGCGTCGCGATCGCGGAAAACAGCTGTTGGTTTCTAACACAGTGATCATAAGCAACGTATTTTGTTTTTGTGCGTGTCTTCATTACTTAAATCGAGGGTTTTGTTCAAATATGCCGAAGTCGGGTGCAGAAAGAACAAAAACGTGGCGGGAGAAAAAACGGGCGAGTGAAGGAATTGATCAGAATAGAAAACGGAAAAAAAGTAGAACTGAAATTGAACGAGATAGCAGGGAACGGAGGCAAACACGTGCTAACCTCTTACGTGACACTGTGGACGATAGTGTAAATAATCCAGAGAATGAACTATTAGCAACGACTTCGACTCATCCTCCTCCCGATTGTGATGTACATAGTGGTGATCGATTACAATATTCGGGCTTTAATGAGTTTAAAACTGCACATAAGAACTTTCACCGTGATTTTATAAATAATCCATTCGGTTTTACGTGTTGTGTATGTGATAGATTATGGTTTAAAAATGACTTGAAGACTCTATGCGTTGAAAATGAAATTCGTATTCAACAAACATTTCCAGAATTCAGAAGTAATAATGAGCTGGCATGCACCAGCTGTCGCCAGGCTTTGAGGAGAGACAAAATTCCAACATTGTCGAAATTGAATGGCTTCGTATATCCCCCGATCCCTGCACATCTTCCGAAGTTAGATTTAGTGTCCGAGAGACTCATTTCTTCTAGAATTCCATTTATGCAAATTCGCAGATTGCGTCATGTGCATGGACAATTTGGAATTTTGGGGCAGGTGATCAATGTTCCAGTGGATGTCAATACAATGGTCAATCACTTGCCCAGGAACATTGACGACGATCACTGTGTTTACGTTCAGATCAAGAGAAAAAAAATTCATCCATCAAGCTACTTGACAGGTTTAATAAACAAGAGAAATATTAAAATATGGCTAAGATGCTTAGTACCGAGTCCATTGTATCAACTGTACGACATCAAAGTTGATGAATCTTTCTTTAATGAGGATTGTGTCGTTCATCAGATACCTATAGATGAACTGAGTGAAGACATCCCCATGGAGGAGAGCCTGTTCGCTCAGCAACACACATTACTCTGGAATGACGATAAATATTTGAGGATTGCTCCTGGAGAAATGAATGTTCCTCACAGTCTGTTATTTGATGAGCATGCAGAAGAGTTATCTTTCCCTACTATCTATCTCGGACAATTCCGGCGCTTTAGTGAAGATCTCAATGTGACTCCATTCATGATGGCTACCAGTGAGCTAAGGAGATCTGATCGACGTGGGGTTACACCTCATCATTTACTCTATATGGCAATGAAAATTATCAGGTCTAGAGTCCGTGACAGTCTATCCATTGCTTTTAAACACGTAGGTAGAGACACAAAAATTACACGTGAACAAATTCAATCAGAGGAGTATATAAATCATTGTATAGAAAGCAACTTGGCTTTTCTACGTTGTATCCCTAACTCGACTTGGTATTGGGCTGAAAGAAAGAGAGACTTATTCGCAATGATCAGACAACTCGGAAAACCCACGTTATTCCTAACTATGAGTGCTAATGAAGTTGGTTGGCCCGCATTATTACAATTATTATATAAATTGAAGAATAATGGAGCAGAAATCACACAACAAGATGTTCAGGAACTCCATTATATTGAAAAGAGCACACTCATCAATGAAGACGCTGTAACATGTGCCATCTATTTTAATAAGCTCATCAATGTTATAATGAACATACTTCAGTCCAAAAAGTCTTCTCCCTTCGGGAAATATCGTGTTGTCCATTATTTTAAAAGAATTGAATTCCAGCATCGTGGGAGCCCCCATGCACACATTCTGCTATGGCTTGAGAATGCTCCAGCGGATCCACTAGGTGCTGACCGACTAGAAGCTATTGAACTAGTTGATACATTGATATCAGTGGCCACTTCAGAATCGTCGGGGAACATCAAACTACAGACACATAAGCACACGTTCACATGTTAGAAAAAAAAGCTGCGAACGCTCATCAAAAATGCAGATTTGAAGCTCCATTCATGCCATGCAGATACACAACTATACTGACACCAATGCAGAAAGAAGAACCAGGATTCCACACGTATAAACAACATTACAACACGGTAAGAACAAACTTAGAGAACAATGACTATGCTGATATTGATAGTTTCTATCAGGGAAATGGAATACTATCAGATGATTACTACATGAATGTGCTTCGAGCTGGCATTAATCGTCCCAGAGTATTTCTTAAACGTCAACCCATGGAAAAGTGGCATAATCCATTCAACCCATTCATTTTCAATATTGAAATCAAACATGGATGTGCAATTTATCACCGAAGAATACTCATGTGCTGCATACGTAGTGGAATACGTCAATAAAACGAACCGTGGAATTAGCAATCTCCAACGTAACATCACTGAAATAATGGATGAACATCCAGAGTTCGATATTGTCGAAATTACCAGGAAAATGAGCGTTGACATGCTAAATACTGTCGAAATTACCAGTCAGGAAGCTGCATGGTACCTTCTGCGTGAACCGATGTCAAAGTTTTCTTCAGTTGTTACCTATATTTCAACAATATGGCCGCTCGAAAGACAAAGAATTCGAAAAACTCAGAAAGAACTCAATGAAATGGATGCTGATGATGATGCAACAAACATATGAAAAGGAAATTGGTTTGACAAGTACGAAAAGAGACCTGAAGAGCTAGAAGATGTCAATTTGGCTCAGTTTGTTGCTCATTACACACTGAATAATCAGGGGAATTGGACACGAAGGAAAGAACCTCGGATTATTCGGTACGGAAACTACGACATGGCTGATGATTTCAATGAATACAAACGGGAAATGGTGACTTTGTATATTCCGTTCCGAGACGAAGAAAATGAAATTCTTGCAGAAACGAAATTCATACAGATTTACGACGACAACGAAATATTGATTTTGGAGCGACATAAAGAATTCTCATCGAATTTAGATATCCAGAAAACCATCGAGATATGCCGAGAGTTGTGTCGTGAAGATGAATTAAATCAAGATGATGATGCTGAAGGAGACAACGTAGGTCGCCTTTTTCCTGAAGCAAATCCTTTTCAAGAATTGTATAACGCTGACCACATAATGAACGACGATCTGCGGTTAGCAACACTTAACAAACTGGGTGCTATCGTAAAGAAAAGGGATAATTTAATGTCTAATGAACAATTTTATGAACTAATGAGAATGGCCAATCAGAGGCAGAAAGCACTCCTGATGCATGTGATTGCTAATCTCCTCTCATCAAACCGATCACCACTCCAAGTTTTCTTCACTGGGCCAGCAGGATGTGGGAAGACATTCCTCATTAGACTCCTCATGGAAATTTACAACCGCTTCACAGATAATGATGGTTTTTGCAATGGTTACATCGCATGTGCATCAACAGGAAAGGCTGCAATAGGAATTGATGGTACGACAATCCACACTGCATTGAAAATATCCCTTTCCAAACTATTACCATTATCAATTGAAGTGGCTCAACAGTACAGAATGCTCTTCAAATACGTCCAAGTTATACTCATCGATGAGGTCAGTATGGTAGGAGCCGAATTGCCGTCTCAAATTGACGCACGGTTAAAACAAATAACAGGAAATTTCCAAGATAATTTTGGAGGAATGGATATTATTTTCATAGGTGATTTGCGTCAGTTACCTCCAGTGCGTGCTACACCCATCTATCAAGCAACAAAACGACGCATAGCAGCACCAACACTTTGGCGTGACTTGAAGTTCTATGAATTGGATAAAGTCATGAGACAAGCGAATGCTGATTTCTCCTCTTTATTAACTAACATTGGAAATGGCGAAGAATTGGATCAAGAACAGATACACCTAATCGAATCTCGCTTTTATACAAGAGAGGAAGCAGATCGTCTTTGTCCACATGGAGTTCGGCTATATTTGACAAATAATGCTGTAAACGAATACAATTTGACAATTCGAAATTCTGCAGAGAATCAAACAGTCTCAATAGCTACTGATGTATTCACCGGCTGCCATAATGCTGAGCAACAATCATTTGTACGACAAAAATTGAATAAAAAAACGGTAATAGACACTGGAGGTCTGCCCTACGAGATAATACTCGTGTAAGATAAATGGTATATAATAACAACCAATCTGGATGTCTCGGATGGTTTAGCAAACGGCGCAGTTGGTAAACTAGTTCATATCGAAACTGATGAGGCAGGGGCAGTAACTCGTGTGTGTCTGGAATTTCCAGATTCACCAAAGTCGGGGCAGAAGATCCGGAGAAAAGCTGCTGCGTTCATCCAAGCAAACATCAGCCACACGGCAGTTCCCATTGCACGAAGAACTTCTACGATATATATGAACAATAATAAAACGATTTTCGTCAAAAGAAATCATCTGCCATTGGTATCAGCGTGTGCTATTACTATCCACAAGTCTCAAGGTGGTACGTTTAATCAAATCGTCTATGAATACGAAAAGACACATTCACAACAACTCCTTTACGTAGCTTTGTCCCGCGTCACAAGTATACAGGGATTGTACATCGTTGCGAAGGATGGAAAGAACAAATTTTATCATGGACGGAAAAAAGCTCAATCAATGGACAAGCTACAATCAGAATTTAGAAGATTATCAACAAATCCATTAATAACTTTGACTGACATTCTCCGAGAGTTCATTAGCGGACCAGGCTTATCAATAACAACCCTCAATCGCCAAAGCTTAGGAGCTCATAGTGGAGATTTCAATGATCCGGTGATTCTACGGTCTAATATATTGATACTTTCAGAGACGTGGAAGGAAAACGATCAAGAAATTGATGTTCCCAATTTTCATTGTGTCGTACAGTTCAAAAGACATAATGTGAGAGCAGGGGGTGTCGCAATACTTTGCAATACTGCTCATGGAACGAACATCATGATACCCAATATGGACCTGAACTTGAAACAACTAGAATCGCTTTCAATTGGGTTGTCATATGTTGGAGAAATGTGTGCAGCTGAATGTCGCACAGAAAGCGGACAGCGGATTATGCTTATAGCACTCTATATTTCACCAAATCAGAAGATGGCGAAAATAATAGAGTTTATTCACCTTCACTTGCTGCCGTATACTCCAGTGGGGGCTGCAGAAGTTGGAGTAGAGCTGGACAAAATACCTATGATTCTAGGTGGAAATGTTAATGTTAATTTTGCTTCAGCGGATTCCAAGCCATTAAGTCAGTTCTTGCAACAGAAATTGTCATTGGAAATGAACAATTCACCAATTGAATCGACTACACGCCATGGTACCACGATCGATGCAGTTTTCTCACGTTACATCGAAAATTTGGAGTCGAGAGACTTCATTACCTATTTTAGTTACCACAAACCTATCATTTCGTTCATGAAGAGTCTACCAGAGAATGAAGGTGAAGCTGATTGAGATTCAATTCATCATATTCATACTAATATTATTGTATCTTGAAAAAAGTATAATTATTATGATGACTAAATTAATATTTACTATCGCGAAGTGTTTGACACGTGATTAAAATGATGCCTCTCCCTCTAAACATAGAAAACTAAATAATCCTTGCCGATCCAATCATTCAGTTTCACTTCTATCGCGTGTCTTCATGACATACCATTTTTTTTTTAAATCTTTAACGCCTTCGATCCCTTATCGATATGTGGGCGTGTGGACCATACGCTGCACCGCATTGGCATGATAAGACACAGGAAACCACGGAAAACATATGTCGGTGCAGGCGGCTACTCTATGAGCAACCTCCCGCTCATCAGACATTCCGAAACAATTCTCGCCCTATGGGGGATTTGAACCAGGAACCCAAGCGGCAGCGCTAAGACTGCGCGCTTAGTCCACTCATCGACGTCAGAATAGCCGCAGTATTTGTTTTGTGTCAGTGACGTGCGGAAGCATGTCTACCGCTCTCTGCGAAATATAAATTTCAAACGTACAGCGCTTATAGTACAGCGAAATTCTCAATCGAGTAAAAGTTTTGGCACGAAAGTGTCAAAATTAAAAAACGTTAAAATTCCCTTGGCCCCGAAAAGGAAAGCCAAAATGAGTCCTCCGATGGAAGACCCAAAAAAAAGAAGATAGCGGTTACGAAACCATCGATAGTGCGAGTTGAGTTCTGTCCCTCCAATAATCATAGAGAATGAAAAACTGGAGACCAAAAAATTAATCAATTGTCTGCAAAGCAACGCCGCGGATAAAAATTTCAAGATGAAATTTAATGGAAGTACCACGATCGTCCATCTACGAACGACCGAGGACTACAACAAAATCGCAAGCATCCTGAAAAGGCGAAACATCAATGTTTTCACTTTCGGTCTTAAAAGTGACCGACCGAAGAAATATATTTTGAAGGGGCTTCCAAGCCGTTTCTCAGAACACGAAATTCAAGCCGAGTTATCAAAACGCGGCATCAATGTACTTTCCGTTCGCTAGTTCGTGAAAGTAAACAAAGACGGTGACACCAAAGAAAACAGGCCACTACCGATCTTCGCTAGCACGGTTGGCCCTGAAATAACCTTGTGCAGCTTTGCTGCTATTGAAACTATTTTCTACCACACTGACAAAATAGAAAAGTTCGTGAAATCCGAGCAACCGACCCAGTGTTTCAGGTGCCAACGGTTTGGCCATGCAAGCCAACACTGCAACCTGAACCTCAGATGTGTAAAGTGTGCGTCAAACCATGACGTCAAAGCCTGCACTTCGAAAATGCTTAAGTGCGTGAACTGCGGACTAGCCCACACGGCCAGTTATAGAGAGTGTTTTATGCGCCTCAGATTCATCGAAACTCAGAAAAAACGAGCACAGTCGGCCAGGCCCAGCATAGCGCCATTGGAATTGCCCGCTACACCTCACTTGCCTGCCACACCTCACTCGGCCACGATCCAGAATCTGGAAAGGAACATCAATTTCCTCCAGTCTCCTGCAGTCGCAGTGCCAACTCCGATTTCTACTGCCAACACGTTCAGGCCCACCTACGCTTCTTTCTTCCCAACGGTGGAAACCTCGAGTAGGCATGTTGTCGCACCCACTGCTGAACCTAGGACCATCCCAATGGAAACACATGTTCCGTAATCTTATTTAAGTAGCACTAAGAATTATATAAACACAGCGAAGCAAGTCCTAGACGAGCTAAAAACCCTTACAATTCCCGAAATCCTCTTAGAGCTTAAAGATATGATCTCTAAACTCCATAAAGCTAACACCCCTATTGATACGATCACAATCATCGCATCCTACGCTCACTTGTTCTCATCCCCATCAGATACATCTACGATTCGCCTACAAACATAACCAATATGTTAGCAATTAATATTTTTGCACTCAAGCCCAATCTGGACGAGTTATTACACATTATCCAGAGTGATAACATTAAAATTTGTCTGATTTCAGAGACTAAGCTAAACAGCAAAACGAAGAAAATAGACTTTCCAGACTTCTCACTGATCGGGGAAGACAGAACGGCCAAAACAGGTGGTAGTGTCGCGGTAGCGATCCACAAGAGCTTAAGGTATAAAACTCTTCCGCACGATCTCCTGTCGCTCACCGAATACGTGGGAGTAGAGGTCCGAGTAGACAATAGAATAACGAGGATCTACTCGATATACAATCCACCGGATGTCTCTATAGAGACTAGATACAAATCTATTGAGGCACCTACTCTCCGATAGTACTCCAACAATTATTGTTGGAGACTTCAATACGAAGAGCACTGCTTGGACCTCTGCTAGGCCGAACGACTCAGCTAAAATTCTCTCAAATTTTTCGACGGAACAAAAAGTCAATCTGCTCTTTCCAGACGTTCCTACCCACTACCCTCATAATTCTAACACTCCTAGTACTATTGACCTTTTATTAACTAACAACATCTCTATCATTAATAATTTCACCACACTTTCGGAATCCCCCTCAGATCACCTACCACTGCTTCTCTCCCTGTCTGGAAAACGAACCTCACCAAAATGGTCTAAAATATTAAACTACGCGAAAACCGACTGGAAAAAGTTCAAGGACATCTTAAACGATGAGATTACTACACCTAACCCGACTTGTAACAATACTGAATCAATAGATAAACACATAACAAATTTCACCCAAATTATTCAAACAGCCCTGGATTCCTCCACTCCCATCCACTCGTCCAAATCCACCCATACCTTTCTCCCGCCCGAAATAGCCTCCTTGATAAAACTCAAAAAATATATTAGGTCCAGATGGCAAAAAACGCGGAATCGCTACCTTAAATCCGAACTCAATCAGCTGATCAAAAAAATCAGACTTAACTTAACCGAATGGAAACAATCATCTTGCGACAATAAACTTAGAAACTTAAATCTAAAAGATGACTCTATTTGGCGCGTTACAAAATATTTTAATAACACCGGTAAAAGTAAAATCCCCACACTAAAGTCAAATAACACACTCTACACAGAAGACCATGAAAAGGCTAATACACTTTGCAAACACTACGCAAATATCCACGAACTATTGGCCTCTCGAAGAAACAAATCTTTTGAACCACAAGTCACAGGTCATGTGAAAAACCTATCCTCAAAGCCCCTATCGAAACTCCCATTAATTTCCTCACAAATCATTTCCGCCATCAAAACACTAAAAAATAGATCAGCCCCGAGTGTGGTTAAAATTCCCAACATCCCACTAAAAAACCTTCCGATCAAAGCAATAAGCCTACTAACAAAGATATATAATGCCTCCTCAAACAATATTTCCCGGAACTCTGGAAAGGAGCGGTGGTCATACCGATTCTCAAGCCTGGCAAACCCCCCTCGTATCCGGTGAGCTACAGGCCTATTAGCCTCCTACCAGTATTGGATAAACTGTTTGAGCGAACAGCAAACACACGCAAACTAAAAAATCATTTTCTCATGATGTAAAGTGAATAGAATAAAACGGATACTTAACTCTGTTCTTTAGCATATGACGAACATTTTGGAAAAAAAAGAATTAAAATCGGACGAAAATTACGGACCGAGGAGCCGTTTGAATCTCAAAACACGAAAAACAATGTTTCTTATGCGTATATGGGGCAAAATGGGTTGGGTCCGGAATTTTTCTTACTTTTCTGGATATACCTTTATATATCAAAACCCGATTGGCGGGTCCGAAGACCGGGCGAGGACTTCGAAGTTTCACCGGGGTCACCCCTTAAGGAGGTATGACCGTCTCAACAATTATGTATGTAACGAGTGAACGAATGAACTCAGCGCAGTCATAACGGTACCAATCAAAGCGTTTCCATGCGAAATCAAGCGGATTACACTTTGGATGGGATTCGTACAGTATATGCAATGTTGCTAACAATTGTAATTGTTTATACTGTTTCATCGGGGAAGATATTAAAGTTATCGCGAAACTTCTTAAAAGAGAATTATTCCTTATATGAAACTGCATCTTTCGTATGATCGTCTGAGCAATTTGAAAGATGGGCACAATGCATATCACCCGGATCGTTCCTTATACAAAAATGCACATTCAATATGACTTTTAACAAAATAGGTTAGAACATGTCGCGAGGTAAACTAGAACATACTTGGCGAATGAATATGTCAACAATTGCTGGAAAAATGTCGAAGAGCGGGATAATTGACAAAGTACACAGGTAGAGAGGGTAACTATACGGACGAATTCCAGTTGAATATTTTTATGGGGCTTAAAAATCAAACAAAAGCGATCGCGTGCAGTAATTAGTGGTCGCAAGTTCAATGATTGATATCACTGTTGGGTTTGCTCATCACCATGGTTGCGTTCTTATGCTGTGCTGAAATACCAAGTCGGAAAGTTTTGTTTGTGCCCCGTATGGAGCACACCCATTTGCACACCACTAGTTCCGTAGGATTGTGATTATTTACAGTAAGACTCGATATAAGAAAAAATTACGCCTAAAAAACGTTATAATTAATGGGGGCATGTGGGGAGGGGGAGAGCGGGATATACTCCCGTCGGTGCGTGCATGAATTATTTAAGGCAATTCAAATTATTGATATCACTATTCAGTTTGCTCATCAGAGAGGTTGTTTGCTTATGCGTAGTATATTGGAGAAGAATAGAGGTAGTCTGCTGTGCTCAAATACCCAATCGCAGAGTTTTGTTTGTGCTCCGTATGGGGCACACACATATCCACACGGCTACCTATCAATTGCAATTGTTTCTACTGTTCCGCTGGGTAAAATATCAAAGTTATTGGGAAACTTATCTGAAGACAATTATTTTTATATGAAAAAACACATTTCATGTGGAATGACTTTTTTCCATAATTGGGGGTAGGATGCTCCACACGTATGCTCACACCACTAATTTAATCTGCAATAGTTATTCTAGTCAGATGGAGAGAGGTGGGGCTCGGTGCAGAGTAAAAAATTAATGCCGTAGTTGAAATACGCTGGCATTTTGACTTTTAAAACAAATCGGAGAATGTTTAGTTTCCCAAAATAAAAACAAAAAAAAATAATAATAATATACATTGGGTATAAAAATATTTGTCGGTTTTTAAAAGGCCCAAAATTGCAGCTTATTTCAAGTAGGCGACGATTTGTGTACCCCCAGCTCCACCTCTCTAAATATTTTGAGCCTTTCCTCTATTGGCGTATACTAACGGGTGACTCGCGTCTACTTGCCTCGTCGATTAGCTTATGGTATCTCATCTCTAGCGAAGAAATAGACTATTTCTTCCGTTTTGACCTACACGAGTCCGGAGGTGCGTGCTTCGTACGCGCATTTCCTCCTTCCGCGGCACTGACTGGTGTTGCGTGGGTTTTGGTCTTATGGCGTTACGGTCTTACTTTTGACTATAGGATAAGGTTACAATTTGGCAGTGACTATTCTGCTACAGGAAATTCCTATCGCGGATTGACCGTAGTTGTACGGTAAAGTTAGATGTATGTCAAAAGCATGGAGATATTTACCGCGGCCGTGAAGAATAGAGACCCGGAGGCCGAACTGGAATAGGGGATCCGGCAGAGAATGCGGCCAAACAGTGTTCCGTGTACTCATTGCCGTATTATAGAAGGTGGCGCTGTTTTACCTCTACGCGATCAGGGGGCGAAACCTCTTATGGGAGAACCATGGAGAACAGAGACCAGGAGGCCGAACTCAAATAGGCGATGCGTTAGATCTGGCGCTGGACGGGCGGGCGTCATCGTTGAGTCTCACAATAACCACAGGCGTCGCGACAGTCGCCTCGCGTTCATAGACAAGCGCGAAGCCCATATCGGTAGTGATTCGACCTTAAACCTATACAGAGCTATTTTATTTTCTATTTTTGTTTATTACAGTTGCCAACCGAGAGGAAACTTGAATTTTATTTTTCAAAATGAGAAAGATTTGTTCATTTCCCGGTTGTAACTCAGGTAGTGCAGCCGATAAAAAACTAAATAGAGAAAATGGTATAGAGAATAAAGCAGTGTTTGGATTTCCTCCTGAGGTAAGTATTCGTATATATATGGGGCATTCCACGTGAAATCGTCGGACTGGTAACCCGATGGTGTCGGATTTGCGTGAGAATGCACATATTTGTTCCTCAGTACAAAAAAAAACACACGTATTTTTTCTTTTTTTTTCATAAGAATTTTAACAACAATTATATAAACAAATAGAGATATTTCCAATACGCCATTTTCGATTTACTTAAAATTTGAAACATATATTCTGTATTGATTTACGATCATTTTAAAAAAAAGTCGTTATAGGATCTCGTCAGGGTAATTTTTTATGAATTTTTGAAGTTGAAGCCATCAGAGAGTATTATTGGTGACAATTGACAACTGATATTTTTTCAAGTTATTATGGTGGTTTCTAATAATGTGAACAGAAAAACGTTACATCTGCATATAAATGACCCCGGGAAAGATGTTAATTAAATAAACAAAAGTAAGGTTTTATTAATTTTTACAAACAAATGATCATAACTCGAACATGATCAGTTCTATGAAAAAAAACATAACAGACAAAAATGTTGTACGAAAAATTCTGCGCAAAAAATGTTCACATACTTTTTGCGTAAAAATGACGGTTTTCTTGATATTACCGCAGAAATGCTAATAATCAGTTCCCATTCCTCGTATTGGCGTAAAAAAAATAGTGGGAATTTTAAAAAAACAGTTATTTTTATGCAAAAAGTATGTTAACATTTTTTGCGCAGAATTTTCCGTACAACATTTTTGTCTATTACGTTTTTTTTTCATCGAATTGATAATATTCGAGTTATGGTCATTTGTTTATACAAATTACTAAAACCTTACTTTTGTTTATTTAACTAACATCTTTTCCGGGGTTATTTATATGCAGATGTAACGTTTTTCTGTTCACATTATTGAAAACCACCATAATAACTCAAAAAATTATCATTTGTCAATTGTCACCAATCATACTCTCTGATGGCTTTAACTTCAAAAATTCATAAAAAATTCCCCTGACGAGATCCTATAACGAGTTTTTTTTCAAAATGATCGTCAATCAATACAGAATATATGTTGCAAATTTCAGGCAAATCGAAAATGGCGTATTTGAGATATCTCTATTTGTTTATATAATTGTTGTTAAAATTTTTATTTAAAAAAACGAAAAAATACGTGTGTTTTTTTTGTGCTGAGGAACAGATATGTGCATTTTTAGGTAAATTCCACACCATCGGGTTCCCAGTCCGACGATTTCAGGTGGAATGCCCCATATATTAATTTAAATAAATTTCGTCGCCCTTAGCCATAACACGGCGTCAAATGAAAGAGATTTCTCTGATAAGAATGACCTTTAAACTGTTTGCATATTTTCTGAACATATCCAATTTTTATGAAAAATTTTGCATCTTGGCACTTACGCCGCTTTACCGTTAAGGCGACAAGAATTCAGAAAGTTCATCTCGTGAAAAAACCCATGCCACTGGAGTTCTTAAGTATTGAATAAGTTTTGTAATTGTTTTAGACCACAAAACCTTTTATTCGCCACAAATGGGAAGAAGTTCTCGGTCGCAAGGCGAAAAATTCTGAAGTCCTGTGTGAATTGCATTTCCGATCGGAAGATGTATTGAGGAATTATGAAGTACTTCTTCCTAACGGCATGAAGCACATTATGAGCCGAGGTCGCGTTGATCTGAGACAGAATGCTGTTCCTGAGAGGAATCAACACAATTGCCAGAACGAAATAATCGTCGGTGTTAGTTCTCTTTTCCGCGTTGGTGGATGATCTCAATCGCATATTATAAAAGTCTTATAGGGGAGGGTGGGTTAAAATCGATACCTTAGTTGGAGAATATCGCGATAGACTCTCAATTAAAACATTTATAAAGTGTTGTTGTGACTTTGCTTGGTAAGAAAATCTGAGATTGTTCATAGGAAAGTTATCTATGAGCTTTGAATGGGGATCACTAGAGTTGTTATAGATATTTTCTTATAAACCGAAAGAAATTGAATTTACAAAATTCTCTCAAGTTTGGCTTACATAATTTTTAAAATCATTTATTGTATACAATTTCACAGAAAGAAAACATGGACTCAAATACCGCACCAAGTGAGAATGAGGTCTCAGATTCCAGCATGATGAAGGTATCACAATCATTTGCAACTGCGCCTCAGAGTCTATCAAGAGAATCGCATCAACATATTTTACCAGCAAACGCATCGGCACCAAACACTACCACGATGGTAGCAAACAATAACGTGCGTCCAGACTCAGAGCTTTTCCCCATCACTGAAAGTTCATTCTGTTTAAAAACGTTGTATCATCATCTAACAGCAATGGAATTACCAGAAGGATGGTGTCATATGTTGATTAGGGATTCAACAGCCATATTAGTCACATACTTGCCTACAAATCGGCCTGCTGATAAGGAATTTGTAATTAATGATGATGGTACTGTCCAAGTAAGTATCACCTTTCCTATAAGTTGAAGAGTCGTTTGTTGGAATCCTTCAATTGACAATTTTCTCTGTGCAGGTGTATGTTAAAAAGCGACCCGTCCTTATACCAGGAGTGCGGCCAATTGAGTCAAGTGACAATGTTATCCATAATATCACATTGTTGAAAGAAGTGCTACTGTGCAATGGCACCACCCTTGCACGAAGGTATAATTTGAATTGTGAAGTAGGATCAAGATATATGCAATATGAGCAAATCCACGCCGAATTTCTTTGTTGGATTCAGGAATATGTGCCTCAGGTTCAACTGATTGCGAAAACATAGCCCATCTGTGATATTGAAAACATGAGCACATCTGTGACATTGATTTCTTGTGGACTTTAGTTTGCACGTGGTTTTTCTCATATATGCCACGTTTAATGACCAAACCCGATAAGAAAGGGTCATTTTTATATCACGTCATTCTGTCCTTTGGACAAAAGAATCTATAGCCACATTCGTCGGCTCCCTTCTAATCTGAACTAGTCTTAATGAATTGCGATAAAACCTAAATGTCCTTATTAGTCCTTCCCCTTTTCTATCAGTTACAAATTTTGATTCAATTTATTTAATTCATTAACATTGCCGCTTAATTTTTTTTGTTTAGTCATGCCGATGTGTGTCAGGGCTATGCTCAACCCAACCTAGCTTACGTAAAATACGGATTTCTTCGATGTTTGCCATGTAAAAAGTTGAACGCCCAAATATCCCGTAAAAGGAGGAACGAAATTCGCCAAACATACAAACAGAAGTCTATGCTCAGGAGAAGCCAGAAATCTGTGAAAAATGAAAAGGCAAAGAATAGAAGACTGAGAACAAAGGTACCAATCTATCAATATCTACAAATTTGTAATTGTTTCAGTTTTGTTATGGAATTACCAACAATCATGTTGCTCGTTATTATAATACCATTACTGTTAGCATACAAATATTATTTTCAATGTGTAGGTCGATTCTCTGAAAAAAGAAGTTGAGAAATGGAAAAACAAATGTGCGACGTCAAAGGCAGCGGTTATTGATGAAGAAATTCTTAATTTACCCGAATCACAACAAGAGGCTGTGAGAGCCTGCTTTTCAGCAGCAAAAGTTAGTAAGAAAGGGAGACGTTATTCAAAGCAGTGGGCCTATGAGTGTTTACTCATGAGGATAAAAAGTAGACGACTTTACGAACATCTTCGGTCACGTGAAATCCTTGCTTTGCCTGACGTAAGCACCCTCAATAAATGGTTAAAAATGATGGGGAGCTCATATGGATTTAATAAGGCCACGTTTGTCTTACTGCGTAAGAAGGCCGAGCAAATGGATCCGCGCGAGAAACGAGGTATATGCATAAGTGATGCATGTGATTATTTTCCCTTCATTCTTCCGATGTCATCGTACCCAGTAAACAAGGATCTGCAAATTTACGGCAAAGAAGGCTATTTTGTCGATAAGTTGCCGCAAATTGTCGATTTTTGCTGTCTGGGTAGAGATATCTGGTGAAAACTGCTGATAGCCGAGTGGGATTACTCTCTATTATTACGCAAATTTCTATTTTCGCGTTAGTTTTGTGTTACCAAATGCTTTAAAATATTAAACTTGGTTTTTTTGCACGTTTTTAAGGAAAATTTTTATGACAAATTGATCGTGACTGATGAATTCGGGGCTTCAGCTGTTTTTGATTATATCCTACATATTGGCACCTCTATGTGCACGATCGACGAAACAATCGAACAACTTATAGATACAACGCTCAAAATAATTGCCTCATATAGCAGGGAATCCCTTATATTGAAATAGGGTTTTTGCTTGGAAAATACACCTCCTTTTTTTTCACATTTAGGCACGCTCCTCGCAGATGAGATGAAACTCGGTGAGGTTTTGAAGTTCGATAGGGACTCCTGTCAATTCCATGGGTTCGTGAACTTGGGGGATCATACCCCGAAAGGCCAAGAACGAGAAAAGAGCGATCATGCATTGGTACTTATGTACCAACCATTTCGTGGGTCTTTGGTCCAGGCTGTGGCGTGTTTTCTTAGTAAAGGTTGTGCTAATAGCCAAGTACTGCACTGTATTATTTTAGAATGCATAATGCTTTTGGAAGAGACCGGATTTCTTGTGGATGCAGTTGTGACTGATGGAGCTACATGGAACCGAAGCATGTGGAATAAGTTTGGAATCAATGAAGACAATATTTCTTGTCAGCAGCCTTTCAACGTCGAAAGGAGGCTTTGGTTTCTATCGGATTTTCCTCACCTCATCAAGAACTTTCGGAATTATATAGTATCGAAGCCTCAAATTTGCGTACAGTTTTTCTATTTCGTAATAGTAAACTATTCAAGTTCATGTCCTTTATTCATACCTTGTTTCGTTCCAGACACCTAGTGGAGTGGTTCACATGAAGCACTGGAATGCTGTATTGGAAACCGAAGACAGTGCTTATGGTTTAAAGATAGCTCATAAGTTAACTCCCCACCATTTGCGGCCGCAATATTATCAAAAAATGAGTGTGCCTCTGGCGTTCCAAGTAATGACATTTTATATACTATGAAGAAATATGAGGCGGCAGTGTGATCATAGACGTATTTTGCATTGAATTTCCATGATTTCCTTTCAGCTTTTCGAGGATCGCGTCGGTGTTGCTATGAAAGTTTATCGTAACGAGTACCCAGATCTTGCTGATTATGATGGTACTACCAATCTCATCAATCGCATGAATGGCCTCATTGGCGTCATGATGTTCCGGACCCCTAACAAGGCTCTTCATGTTGGGAGTGATGAGGAAAAAGTAAGATTTTCGTTAATTTATTTATTTTGTGTGGATTATTAATTATGATGATTGCAGGTTATTACGGATTTCTTAGAATTCCTAATGTCCTGGGAAACTGAAGCAAAAAATCTAGGGTATACTTTCATGTCAGAAAGTACCTGCTACGGTCTCAAGATCACTTTGAAAGCTACATTGGAAATCCTACACTTCCTCTGCTATGAGTGCAACTATGACTACCTGATGACATCAAGGTTGAATCAAGATGTATTGGAACGTTTCTTTGGGTTAGCGCGGCAAGCTTGTGGCTCCAACGATCATCCGGACTCCATTCTTTTCGGACAAATGTTTCGCCTAATCAGTACGTACTCGTTAGTAAAACCATGTAAAGGAAGCAATGTCGCAGGAGGTGATATGCTTCATACTTTACTTGCCTCTTCCAATATTTCTGGCACACGAAGTGGGCATGATGAATGGAATAAGATCATGGATACTGTTATTGAAAATGGACGTATTGAAAGCAACAGCATTGGAATGCATAATGGGAAAAGTTGCGATGCTCAAATCGAATTCAATAGGCCCTCAGATGCACTTGGTGCATATATGGCTGGATACGTTGCTAGGTATGCAAATAAGTGGACCCAGTGTAGCGACTGCATTCAAAGTCTCCGAGCCATCCCTTCAAAGGGACACTATGTAATGATTGATATGCTCTCGAGAGGATATTTGATTCATCCTTCAACTCACCTAGTTGATCTTATTGGACAGATTGAGGAGCTAATATTGAGAGTAGTCGATGAGCACGCTATCAGTGCTGATACCATTTTTCACATCTCATATGCCCTGGCAGAGTTACAGCTGGCATTAGTTGGATGCCAATTGCATGCTGGAACGTTATCCAAAAGCGTGATAAGTTTCTATGTCATTATACGTGCGGATTTTCTAGCAAAACGCCACGGTTACAACCATTGCCTAGTGAAGAGGCAGAAAGTCAAAAAGTCGAGAAAAGACTTGAGCTAGTGTAGGTTACATTACAGTATGAACTACACCAAAGACAATGTACAGAAAGTAGTATTTATTGGTTATCATATGAGAAAATAAATTTTTATAATCTATGTGCGTTCGTTTATAGATTCGTAAGTAGAGGGTGGAATGATTTATTTTCATGTTGGATATAAACTGTCTCAATAAAGTTTTACAGATTGTTCGAAAACATCAAATATCAGTCAAATTTTTTATGATCCCTGACAATTGTTCCATGGATTCGAGTCGCTTGCATGTAATCCAGTGTAACCGTTCGTTGTAACGGAATATTTCAATTTTCAAATTAGAATGAACGACAAGTCTCATTTTTTCTTTCAAATTGTCAAGCACTTGCATGAATATTATGCAATCCTTGTATTTTACAGGAGCCCAATTAGGCGGTTTTTTTACTATTTTTATATTGGTTCGTAAATATTCAAAAGTCATGGATGTTTGATAGATTGATACGGATAAATTATATTCCATGTTCCTCCTTTATATGAAAATTAAAAGATTCTTAAAAAATCATTCACTTTTCCCCTCATCCATTGACAAAAGCCTGCAAATTGCAATCTACAACCCTATACTATACAAATACCGTCAATTAATTGTGAATAATTTTATGCCCTTTGGACGTACAATAATATACAATTTTGATTCTATATGCTAAAGATTCTATATATTATTCATGTATAAATAGTATATTTTTATGTACAAATAATAATATACTTTCTTTATGGATAGATTCGGAGAACCGTCAAATAATTGTGAATAATCTTATGCCATTTGGACGTACAACAATATACAATTTTCATTCTATATGCTACAGATTCTATATAATATTCATGTATAAACAGTATATGTTTATGTACAAATAATATTATACTTTCTTTATGTACAAATTCTGAGAAAAATAATTAGCAACTATGTTACAAACAAGGAAAAGTATTTCCTTCTTTTTGAAATTCGAGATGCCATTACTCAACGCAAATACATATGTGACAGCCCTCGACTGCTTCGTCCACGTAGTATAATACGATTATCCATTTGTAATAATTCCATCCTTCACGAGATATCTGAAATATAATGTTAATATTTAGAGTTCAACAAATCAATTGTTTTGGAGGGAGGGGGCGTAACTTTACGCTAGCCAGAAACTATTAGTTTATGATTCTGAGGTGAGCGCAAACGAGCATTACACAAAATGCGAGGGTTTTCTCTTTTTTTCTCTGTTCTCAGAGTATAGGGGGTGCATAACCTAAAAAATATACATTTCCAGCCGGTTTTGTTGACAACACGCGTAATTCACAGACATAGTTGAGATTTGTGCTAATTTTATCGTTAGTTACGAAAGTAAATTTTTATAAAAGGACGGGTATCCGTTTTGCTCTTATATTAATTGCTTTTATATTAACGTCCCTTTACTTACTTCCCTGGATAATATTATGAATTAATCAATATTAATAATCTTGAGCGGGGAGCGTAATGTTTTTTTTATCTAAAATCTTATACCTATATCCTTATATATATTACACTGTGTACTAACCTCTTCACTCTTCTTAAGTACTCCACTTTGTTGTTTCTCACCAGAAAATGCACACCACGGACATTCACCTCAATAACTTGAAGTTGTATGTGATTTTTTTTCGCAATTCGGTTTATTATGCTTTACTAATAGGCATTAGTATATTGTTATGACGTTTTATTTAGAACAATCAACAATTTGAACTGCCAAAACCCAACATATCGCCGGATTGCTCCATTGACGATTGTTAGATGATACTAGCGCCCTCGCGCTATCCGAAACCGGTTTCTCGTCGCAGTCACGCAACCATTGTTCGGCCTCCTGGTCTCTATTCTCCATGGGGAGAACTTTGTCGTTAGATCGCCGATATTGAACGCTTGGGGCGCTGTAATCAGTAGGTGCAGTAGTAGTAGTAGTGGGGAGAACTGAACTGAAAGAGGGGCAACGGCGCCATGGACTACAAACGTACAATAAAATGCGCCTAATTAAACAAACCATTTTATATATTGTATATTAAGACTAATTATGAAAATATTTTGGCGTCGCCAGGTTTGGGTGTCAAGGGTTTCAAGGGTGCCCAAGGGAGTCAAGGGTGTCAAGGGTATCAAGGGTGTTTATATCTTGAGATTGTGTCACCCACTTAAAAAAGCAACAGGAAAAGAGTTCAGGTAAAAGGGTGTCGAGGCTGTCCAAGGCTGTCCAAGGGTGTCTAAGGGAGGGTGTTCAAAATATTCAAGGAATGAAGCAAAGAATGGTCGCTAGGAAATTCAATTTAAATTCCTTTCGGACACCCTCACCCCTACACTTTCAACCATTAGCATATATTCCTTGGTGAAGCTGTTGTTATCCTTAAAACTTCAATTCCATAACAAAATAGAACATTTTGATGTGGGGGTCATCACAGCAAGAATTTTTTTAGTGAATTTTCGTGGTAAAATTTATCCGAAAATTTTCAGTAAAATTTATGCGAAAATTTTCCGTAAAACTGATCCGAAAATGTTCGATAAAACTTATTCGACAATTTTCGATAACACTCATCCGAAAATGTTCGGAAAAATCTATCTAATCAGTTTTCCGGAAATTTGGAGTTTATTTTCTGATTTACTGACTGGAAAAATTAAGGGCGAAACTTCCATGCAAGTTTACTCCTAAATTTTACAGATAATTTCCCGAAACACCTTTCTGCTGATTTGCAGATTGATGATCAATTTATGTCCTAAGTTTGTCGATAAAATGTCGACATAAATTATCAGTAAATTCACGAATAAAAAACTCGATAAGTTACTAGGTTATCCGATCGTTTTGTTGCCCGGGATATATTTCTTTATAAGGAACAACATTTTTGAGAGATATTTTTGCGTATCTATAATATTTCGTGCGATACAGCGTTATAAACAATTGAAATTGTTAATAACTAGTGGTATACAAATGTGTGTGCCCCATGCAGGGCACAAACAAAACTTCCCGATTTGGTATTTAAGCACAGCATGAGAACGCAACCATGGTGATGAGCAAACGCAACGACGATATCAAAAATCCGAGTTCAATTCTAGCAATTGAAAAATTGAATTACACTAGTTTTATACACAAGCTTACCAGTATCATTCAAAAAAAAGGACATAATGATTCGGTTTTGTCATTGATTCATTGAGAAGTTATGAACAGCTACGTTCTTTCTTCTCGTATGATGTATGTAATTGGTTAAACGGCCATACCTCCTGAATTATGCAAATTAGGAAAAAATGTTATACTACATAAAATGTGTACTGTTACATGAGGAATAACTTTTCTTTCAGAAATTTTACGCTAACTTTGATAGTTTAGGCAGTAGAACGTTATAAGCAATTGAAATTGTTAATAACAATCTATGTAGTGCATCAATTTGATCCAAAATCTAATCCCCTCGAGTCTGCATGGAAATGTTTCGATTGCGACCTTGAAAACCGCAATAGCTTCATTCGTTCGCGAGCAACCTAGGATCAAACTTTTGTGCACACACATCCAGACACACACACACACTGTGACGGGGCTTTGGCCAGTATTTGTTTTGAGTCGGTGTCGTGCGGACGCATGTCTACCGCTCTCTACAAAATATAAATTCCAAACGTACCGAGCTTACAGTACAGTGAATTTATAAATCTTGTCAAAGTTTTGGCACTAAAGTGTCAAACTTCAAAAATCTCAAACTTCCTCTGGCTCCCAAAAGGAAAGCCAAAATGACTCCTCCTGTGGAAGACCCAAAAATAACTAAAAAAACCGTTATTAAACCGTCAACTAGTGCGAGCTGTAAACCCGCTCGCCTCAACAAACCTTCAAACACTCCTGTCGGGCCACAACAGGCTCAAAAACAAACATCAGTGCCTCCAATAGTTATTGAAAATGACAAATTGGAGACCAAAAAATTAATCAACTTCCTGCAAGTCAACGCCTCGGACAAAAACTTCAGGATCAAATTCAATGGTAGTACCACCATCGTCCATCTATAATCAACGGAGGATTATAATAAAATCGCAAGGGGATATCCTCTCCCGTGTACTATTCAACCTATACATCGCTTCTGTTTTTAACAGAATACCTAGAAATGTATTCATTGCTGATCACATTGCTCTGTACTTACCTAGCAAATCGATCAATAAAGCTGTTAGAAGAATAGAAAATTCTGCTTCTCTTAAAATCAGCGATTTAAATAAACGGAAAATTCAAGTGAATGCTACTACATCAGTAGCAACCTTATTTACTAGCTTCAAGGCCAAACCGACTTTAACTTTGCGTAGCAATAAGATTACCTCAACCGTTTCTGTGAAATATTTAGGTTTACACCTTGATTCCAACCTCCTGTGGAAAAAACTTATATCTGATATCAAGGTCAAGACTAAAATTATTCTAGTACGATTGTATAATTTGCTGAAATCTCCAACGCTCAGTCAATCTCTGAAACTTACTTTATACAAAGGGTTAATAAGACCTATCTCTTATGGTTGTCCTGCCTGGCACGATGCAGCACAAACCCACTTAAATCATCCTCAATTTGTCCAAAATAAATTTGTATGGATAATAAAATGGTCGGCATGCACAATACGCTGGGCATGGCAACCATAGGTAAATTTATCGATAGAATAAATTTGACATTTAAATTTAAACTACAATCCGATCCTAATCCCCAGCTCCAAAACATCAACATTGATAAGAAAGCAAATTGGTCTCACTGACCACCTGTTTTTGTCCCACCTTTCCATATATCCCTTTCTCCCCCGCCCCTCATGCGCCCATTACTTATAAGGTTTTTTAGAAGTCATTTTTCCTTATATCGAGTCATCATGTAAAAATTCACAAACATTATAAAAATGAAAAATTAGGTTAAACTTTAATCATATTAGATATAAAGCCAATGGCTGGTGATCTAGAGCGTAGCACTTAAGATATTAATACTGTATATAGTATGTATATATGACAAATGTTAATAAACAATTTTCAAGTCAAGTCAAGTCAAGACGGGGCTTTGGCGTGAGTATTTGTTTTGTTTTGAGTCGGTGTCGTGCGGACGCATGTCTACCGCTCTCTGCGAAATATAAATTTCTAACGTACAGCGCTTATAGTACAGTGAAATTCTAAATCGAGTAAAAGTTTTGGCACAAAAGTGTCAAACTTAAAAAACCTCAAAATCCCCTTGGCTCCAAAAAGGAAAGCCAAAATGAGTCCTCCGATGGAAGACCCAAAGAAAACGAAAAAAACCGTTACGAAACCTTCGACTAGTACGAGTTCAGTTCCCGCTCGCCTCGCCAAACCCTCCGACACTTCTGATGGACCTCAAGAGACTCCAAAACAAATTTCTGTCCCTCCATTAATCATCGAGAATGAAAAAATGGAGACAAAAAAATTAATCAATTTTCTGCAGAGCAACGCCACAGACAAAAATTTCAAGATGAAATTTAATGGAAGTACCACGATCGTCCATCTACGAACGCTCGAGGACTACAACAAAATCGCAAGTATCCTGAAAAGGCAAGATATAAATTTTTTCACTTTCGGTCTTAAAAGTGAGCGACCGAAAAAATATATTCTGAAAGGGCTTCCAAGCAGTTTTTCACAAGACGAAATTCAAGCCGAGTTATCAAAACACGGCATCAACGTACTTTCCGTTCGCCAGTTCGTGAAAGTAAACAAAGACGGAGACACCAAAGAAAACAGGCCATTACCGATCTTCGCTATCACGGTTGGCCCGGAAACAACCTTGAGCAGCTTTGCTGAAATCAAAACGATTTTCTACCATACATATAAGGTAGAAAAATATGTAAAATCCCAGCAACCTACCCAATGCTTCAGGTGCCAGAGATTTGGCCACGCAAGCCAACATTGCAACCTGAACCTGAGATGCGTCAAGTGTGCGTCAAACCACGACGTAAAAGTCTGCACTTCCAAAACCCTGAAGTGTGCAAACTGCGGACTCGCCCACACAGCCAGCTACAGAGAGTGTTCCATGCGCCTAAAATTCATGGAAACTCAGAAAAAACGAGCCCAATCGGCCAGGCCCAGCATGGCGCCATTGGAATTGCCCGCTACACCTCACTCGGCCACGATCCAGAATCTGGAAAGGAACATCCAGTTCCTCCAGTCTCCTGCAGTCCCAGTGCCAACTCCGAGTTCTACTGCCAACACGTCCAGGCCCACCTACGCTTCCTTCTTCCCGACGGCGGAAACCTCGAGAAGGAATCTTATTACACCAACTGCTGAACCTAGGACCATCCCAATGGAAACACATGTTCCCGAATCTCATTTAAGTAGAACTAAAAACTATGTAATTACAGCGAAGCAAGTCCTTGACGAGCTAACAACCCTTAGAATCCCCGAAATCCTTTCAGAGCTTAAAGAGATGAGCTCTAAACTCCAAACAGCCCTTACACCAATTGATAGGATCACAATCATCGCATCCTATGTCCACCTGTTCTTACCCTCCCCAAACATACTTACGATTCCCCAGCAAACATAACCAACATATTAGCAATTAATATTTTTGCGCTCAAGCCAAATCTGGACGAGTTATTACACATCGTCCACAGAAATAACATCAAAATTTGTTTGATTTCAGAGACTAAGTTAAACAGCAAAACGAAGAAAATTAACTTCCCAGACTTCTCGCTGATCAGGGAAGACAGAACGGCCAAAGCAGGTGGTGGTGTTGCGGTGGCGATCCACAAAACCTTGCCACATAGAACTCTTCCGCATGATCTCCTGTCGCTCACCGAATACGTGGGAGTAGAGGTCCAAGTAAACAATAAAAAAACGAAGATCTACTCGATCTACAATCCACCGGATGTCTCAATAGATACAAACCTATTGAGGCACCTATTTTCCGATAGTACTCCAACAATTATTGTTGGAGACTTCAATGCGAAGGACACTGCTTGGACCTCTGCTAGGCCAAACGAATCAGGTAAGATTCTCTCAAATTTTTTGACGGAACAAAAAATTAATCTGCTCTTTCCAGACGTTCCTACACACTACCCTCATAATTCAAACACTCCTAGTACTATTGACCTTTTATTAACAAACAACATCTCTATCATTAAAAATTTCACCACACTTTCCGAATCCCCATCCGATCACCTACCATTGTTTTTCTCCCTATTTGGCAGACCAACCTCACCAGAATCATCAAAAATTTTACACTACGCAAAAACCGACTGGAATAAGTTCAAGGATATCTTAAATGATGAGATTTCTACACCAAACCCTACTTGTAACAACACTGAAGCAATAGATCAACACATAACACATTTCACCCAAGTCATTCAAACAGCCCTGGATTCCTCCACTCCCAAACGCTCAACCAAATCCACCCACACTCCTATCCCACCCGAAATAGCCTCATTAATAAAGCTAAAAAATTACATTAGGTCAAGATGGCAAAAAACCCGAAATCGCTACCTTAAATCCGAACTCAATCAGCTGATAAAAGAAATCAGACTTAAATTAACCGAATGGAAACAATCATCTTGGGACAACAAACTCAGAAACATAAACTTAAAAGATCACTCTATTTGGCGCGTAGCAAAATATTTTAATAACACCGCTAAAACAAAAATCCCCACACTGAAGTCAAACAACACACTCCACACAGAAGACCACGACAAGGCGAATACACTCTGCATACACTATGCAGCAATACACGAAATATCGGCCTCCCGAGGCAACAAATCTTTTGAACAACAAGTCACAGGTCATGTGAGAAAAACTATCCTCAAAGCCCGCATCGAAACTCCCATTAAATCCCTGACAAATCCCCGTGAAATCTCTTCCGCTATCAAAAAATTAAAAAATAAATCTGCCCCGGGTGTGGATAATATTCCCAATATAGCACTAAAAAACCTCCCAATTAAAGCAATAAGTTTACTAACAAAGATATACAATGCATGCCTCCTCAGACAATATTTCCCGGAACTCTGGAAAGGAGCGGTGGTCATTCCGATTCTAAAGCCCGGTAAGCCCCCTTCGCATCCGGTGAGCTATAGGCCTATCAGCCTCCTACCGGTATTGGCTAAACTCTTTGAGCGAATAATTTTAGCTCGTCTCAAAAAAACCCATAGAAGAGTTACAACTAATGCCTATCAATCAATTTGATTTTCGATCAGAACACTCGACCTGCCACCAGCTGGTTAGAATTACGAATGATATAAAATCCGCGAAAGACCGGAAAGAAGATACCGTTCTTCTTCTCCTGGACAGCGAGAAGGCCTTTGATTCTGTTTGGCCCACAGGCCTTATATACAAACTCGAAGGATTAAATGTCCCTAAATATCTATGTAAAATTTTACTATCATATCTCTCAAATAGATATATCCGAGTTCGAGTCGAAACTTCGCTTTCGAATAAAATAGAAATTGTCGCGGGAGTCCCACAAGGGTCCATTCTCTCGCCTGTTTTATTCAACTTGTACATTGCTTCTGTTTTTAGTAGAATTCCGAGAAATGTATCCATTGCAGGCTATGCTGATGACATTGCCTTGTACTCAGCTAGCAAATCGATAAACAAAGCTATTAGAAGAATAGAAAATGCTGCTTCTCTCACAATCAGTGAACTAACGAAATGGAAAATTCAAGTGAATGCTGCTAAAACAGAAGCAATCTTATTTACTAGCTCCAAGGCCAAGCCGACTTTAACTATTCGTAGTGATAAGATCACACCAACCGACTCTGTAAAGTATTTAGGCTTACACATCGATTCCAAACTCCTGTGGAAAAAGCATATATCTGAAATCAAGGTCAAGACTAAAGTTATCCTAGTAAGATTATATAATTTGCTAAAATCACCCGCGCTGAGTCAATCCCTCAAACTTACTCTCTACAAAGGGTTAATTAGGCCCATTATCACCTATGGTTGTCCTGCCTGGCACAATGCTGCGAAAATGCACTTGAATCATCTTCAAGTGATTCAAAATAAATTCCTACGAATAATAGGAAATTTTAAAAGAAGAACGACTATTGTGGAAATACACGAAACGCTCGGCATGACAACCATAGGCGAATTTATCGATAGAATAAATGAGACATTTAAATTTAAGCTACAATCCCATCCTAATCCCCAGCTCCAAAACATCAATATTGACATAAAATCCAATTGGTCCCGCTGACCACCTGTTTTGTCCCACCTTTCCATATATCCTTTTCTCTCCTGCCCCTCATGCACCCATTACTTGTAAGGTTTTTTAGAAGTTATTTTTCCTTATATCGAGTCATCATGTAAATAATCACAAATATCTGTAATAATGAAAAATTAGTTTACACTTCTTTCAAATTAGATATAAAGCCAACGGCTGGTGATCTAGAACGTAGCACTTAAGATATTAATATTGTACATAGTATGTATATATGACAAATGTTAATAAACAATTTTCAAGTCAAGTCAAGGGGCTTTGGCGTAGTGGCTAGAGTGTCTGCCTACTATTCTAAAGGTCCCGCGTTCGATTCCCGCTCACTGCAAATATTTTTTCTGAAAAATATTTTCTCACGGACTCCGACCGATGGCAGGAACATTCCGTGTGTGTTATCGGCGGTATCCATGAAGTGAGACCGTGAGCCGGGACCGAACGCGACCCGTCGCACGGGGGGGGGGGGGGAGGGAGGGTTCCATCGTAGACGCCCGCCATCGTATCACAGGGGTTTCTGGAGGTTTACCCTGTGATTAGAAATACGATGAGCTGAAATGGCGAAGTCGGCCCCAGCCGCAATGGGTGGATACTATGATCCGTGGTATTGCCCATGAAGTAATGCCTAACAGCGGTTACGTGGGTGAATACGAATAGAGCAAGAGTAAAAAAAAAAAAAAAAAAACACACACACACACAACTGTCGGGGTTTGGCGTAGTGCTAGAGTATCTGGCTACTACTCCGAAGGTCCTAGGTTCGCGCCCGACCGCCGGAGAATATTTTTTCAAAATATTATCTCATGGATTCCGACCGATGCAGGAACTTCCGTGTGTGCTATCGGCGGTACCCATAAAATCCGGGGAGACCGCCCGGACGAGCGGGAACCTAACCCGCCGCAGGGGGGGGCGGGTTCCATCATAGGCGCCGGCCATCGTAGCACAGGGGTTTCTGGAGGTTTACCCTGTGTTAAAAAATGCGATGGCCTAAAAATGGCGAAAGTCGGCCCCAGCCGCATGGGTGGGTGTCCGGTACGCCCCCTGAACGAATGCTTACACGGCCGCTATCGGGGGCGTACAAATGAGAGGGACGGAGCAAAAAAAAACAAAAAAAAACACACACACACACGCTCAGACATTTGTTCAGAATTCGTTGGGGATCATATTGGTATACTTAAAACCTTAGTTACAGGCCGAAACGAAAAAGTTCGATTTCGGGGTGATTACTATAACTTCCCTATGGGGAAGTTAACGATAGAAATAATTGTTGTTTCACTTTGACAGTCCCTTCCGGCCTGGGCACCACGGAGACGCATCGATCAAAAAAAAAACCAGATGGTCCTTTGGTTGTTCCGGCAACGTTCGACAATGTTTCTATATGTCCACAGACGGACACACACACTCACACACACATACGAAAATCTTTCAGAAGACTTCTCAGCATGTCGTCAAACGCCGAGAACAGTGAAACTTTCGTGGGAATTTCACTTTTGATTTTCAGGGTGATTACAATGACTTTCCCTAGTTCGGGAAGTTAATTAGTAAATAAAAGTTTTTCCCCACAAAAATACATATCTCACGTTGTATAACTTTTTTTTCTAACACCGATAGTTAATTGTTATTAACTAATTTAACTGTTTAGATAACTCTATGGCAAGAACGGTTCAAGCTATGAAACAAAGCGTGGAATGCAGGTCGTTCCACACGTCAAAATACACATTTGACGTTCCATGACTTTTTTGCCAACACCCATAGTTAACTGTTATTAACAAATTGTATTGTTTATCTAACTACTACATATTAAGAATTATACAATATTTTAAAATTTGGAAGTTTTGAACACTTCCATAATTATGGAACAAGTCCATAATTTCAGACATGGACCAAAGTTGTGGATATAACATATGCGGAGGGTCATACTCGTATCCCGTTTATTTTACAGAATTTTTTTATAGACAGGGTTTTTTTGACGGAGTTTTTTTGCTCTCGTAGACGCATGGTGAGCATGAGGATGAGACTTACGTGCGTTATTTGAGCGAGAGTGAGACGCCAATAGGGATGCCGCGGAAAAAAAGATAACTTTAATGGAACAGAATAAACAATTGCAATTATCAATGTCACTGCATACACTGCACGAACCCTTACGGAAAAAGATATATCCCAAATATATATCTCGGATAGACCATTTTTGGCCGAAAATATATTTCATGTATATCTTACTTATAATGAAGATTTATAGTTTATAAGAACGCATGGATACACACACGTAGATATATCCCAGATACAGCATTTTGCGCCGCAAATATATCCAGATATATCGGTATATTATACATATAAATCTCCGTATACATATTCTTTCCGTGAACGAATCCCATCCAAAATATAATCCGCTCGATTGTACACGGAAATACTTCGATTGAGGGTTTCATGATAGCGCTGGGGTCATTCATTCACTTATTATATACATAATTGTTGAGACGGCTCTACCCCCTTAATTATGTAAATTCTCCAAAAAACGCATACCACATAAAATGTGTATTTTCATATAGGGAATAATTTTCTTCGGATAAGTTTTCCTCTAACTTCAATATTTTACCCAGTGGAACAGTATAAACAATTGCAATTGTTAATAACGTTGCATATATGGCACGAACGCCATCCAAAATGTAATCCGCTTGATTTTGCATGGAAACGCTTCGATACGCTTCTCACATAATCATTGAAACGGCTCTACCTTCTTAATTATGTAAGTTATCGAAAAAAGTCGTCCAACATAAGATACCTATTTTTATACGAGGAACAACTTTTCTTATATGAATTTTGCGCTAACTCCAACAGTTTATGGTGTAGAACATTTTTAACAATTGAAATGGTTAATAACAATATATGTACTTGACCAATTCCACCCAAAAACTAATCCAGTTTAACGGACATGAAATTCTTTCGATTGAGTTCCCAACAACCTCAATCGAATTATTCGTCCACAAGAAATCGTTGACCATTGTTCAATCCATCACGTGATATATTCGCATATAGCGACAGCTGCCGTATTTCAGTATTCCAAATTTCATTATTTCTATTTTCCTTCTTGAACCAGTCTTTAGACATTTAATTGACATGTCGGAAAATCTATGAATGATAAAGAGGAATTACGAATTGGGAAGTTTTGTTTGTGCTCAAAATGGAGGCAGACACACTTTCATCCCACTAGTTCCGGACTGAAATCATTTAACCCTCGAAAGATGTATTGTCACAACTTATTCGCTATCTCAGTGGCGTCTGCGCCTGTCCCTAAATCGAAGGCGGAGTCCCCACCCAAACAGTTCATATCGCGAATAGGCGTCTGCCGGATTTGTTTTTGGATGCGTACCGAAATATCACCGATTTTTATACCGAAATAACGTTGACACAACGTCGCAACAAGGCTCCACATCATTTAATAAAAACACAACACTTTCTAACCGTCTTATGTCTGCGGCATCATCCTGCAGCAAAAAATCGGTTTACCAGTTGGCATGAAAGCAAAGTAATTTCAGTCAGAAGGGCTCCGCTCTGAAGCAGGGTACAGCATCCATATCAGTTGTATCCAGGCGGGTGAGTGTATTCGTTCGTCGTCTAGTTACGCGCATTGATCGAATACGCGCTTTCATGATGAGCCATCTCTCCCAGTCGGTGTGGGAGCTTCGGTACAGTTCTTAGTACATAGGTGGAAATTCCAAGAAGGAGATATACCATCATGAATTCAAACTATTGAAGAAAACGAAAGTAACTCCGAATAATGTGTGAAAATCGTACCTTACCTTACTATGCTACCACTGTAGCTGTTTACTTGTTTATGAAGTAGTACTGTTAAAACTGTGGATGATGATATTGTTTCCATAGTGAAGTGAACTATAAAGGCGTGGTGACTGCTTCTCAATTCATTCCATGCTGAGGTTTGGATATTTATTTGTGAAAGTGACATAGTTAAAAAAATATTCTTCGTTACGGATTAACATAAACAAAATGGCATTTACTACTTTGACCATTTCAATACGATATTGAATGGATTTAGGTAGGAAGTATGTAATATTTGATGAAAGTATAATGTTATCATTTGCCGGTGGAAAAACAGTGTTAAACGCTTCAATCGTCCTTGTATATCACATGGTAGGGAATGTTAGAAAGCACACATGTAAATTTTCACTGTGTAGTTGAAGGTCCAGGGTGAAATACATATGGACTTGATTGTGGTTGTAACGATGTTACACGATTGAGAACTAGTGCGTAATTATGCTGACTCCAGCAGTGCAAATGTTGACGTTTTGAAATATTACGACGGCGAAAGTTGTTTGTTTAACACCATCGAAAGAAATGTATTTTGTTACGTGTACAGAACGCGTGACCTGTTGTTTCATAGGGAAAGGTGCTTGCACCTTGAACCGCATTAGTTTGAGTACATTTATTATGACACAAAAATTAGAAATATGATCCACTTGGAAAATCCAAAATGAGTGTACTCCAATCATACAATATATCATGTACTGCGGGTTTGTTACAGCTTCGTCGTATTCGCTAAAAAATTCACTATCAGGTGGACATATAGCAATGTTACTGTTTCGTGATGGCTTTTTCCGTCTAGTTACTGCCATTGAATCGTTTCTCGGACAGAAAGGGGGCACCAGATCTTATTTGCTTCAGAGCACCGATGCGTGGCGTACTCTGGCGATTCACTGCCAATTTACGGGAAGAGATCGATAGAACAGAATAATTTTGTTTGAGAGTTACCGTTCGTGACACGCTCAGGCAATTCACTCTCAATATCCGAAACAATGTACATAGTAAAAAGAAATGAGAGTGAGAGATATCAACATATCCATTGCAACACAAGTGTTATTACAATTTACGTGACGATTTTTCATTTTACTGCCCCCGCTGAAGAAGTTTCACTTCAAAAATCAGCGATCTACAAGCGATAGTTTGTAAATACTTTAAAATTGCATATTAAACAGTGATTCTTGCTGTATCGTCATGTAGTAGGCCGTTGTAGTGAGAAAATCGGTGGCGGTGGGGGGTGAGAATTTGAAGGGATACATACTGGTCGGAAAGACACTACCGCATTTCCCGATTCTATATGGTGCTCTCCGTATCGGACTTCTTATCCTGTTAATTATCGGTGTGCAAGACAGAATTAATTCCAGGAAACGTCAGCTCCCTCTATGCCCTATGAACGGTAAAGGGATTCCTGTTATTAACTTTCTGATATAGGAAAATTATTGTAATGACCCCGATAATGAAAAGTCTCAGAACGAGGGTTCTGTGAGTGTGCGTGTGTTTTCGTATGTGAGTGATTTTTGAGCCAACGGTTGTTTCCCCTGTGACCGAAAATCACCACACAGTGATGTCTAGGTGGGGAGTGGAGTGTCAATTTTAGAAGACAATTCCTTCAATCGTCATTAACAATTTAACGATTTTTCGCTTGCCGATTTTTCGGGATATTATTGCAATGACCCCTGAATCGATTTTGCTTATTAACTTACCGATTTTTCGGAAAGTTATTGTAATACCCCCGAAATCCGAATTTGTTGTTAACTTCCCGATATAGGGAAGTTATTGTAATGACCCCGAAAACCGAAAGTGAAATTTTCATGATATTTTCACTTTTCTCGACGTTTTACATCATCCTGAGTCGTTTTCCGAAAAGTGTTTGTATGTGTGTGTGTGTGATCAAAAACTTTTCCGAAGAAACCAACGTAGTGATGTACGTTTTTTTTAAATCGACGCGACTTACTATTCTCCAGGTCTGAAAAGAACGATTTATGCCAAAAATGATTCGTTCAATTGTTACTAACAAATTCAATTGTTTATATTGCTCTATCGCAAGAACGGTTTAAGATAGGAAAAAAGGCGTTTAATAAAAGGTGTTCCCCTCCATGAAATACACATTTGACGTGTCAGGATTTTTTTTGATAACACCCGTAGTTAATTGTTAGTAACAAAAAAGATTGTTCATATCGCAGCGGCGACATTTTTGTGGTTTGAAATGGCAACCACATTTTTCACCCCGACGAAAATCATTCATTTCGATGAGTTGTTCTCAGAACCCTACGCCTATTCAATTTCATCTGAGTTTTTTATGCAAAAAATATCATGAAGAGCGTTTTGTGGCCAAAATCGAAGTTTCAGGCTTTTTTAGCGTAACCCAGGATGCACCACGTGGAGGTAAAGTCTGCGTCGCATCCCATGCGCAAAAAAAAAGGAAAAAAATGCCCGAAAATGTAAGAAAGATCCCCAGCGTTTATAAAAGGAAACAGTGCAGGTTGAATTGGCACCAATTCAAATGAAATAATCCTCAATGGGTAGGTACATGTGTTTACATGACACTACTGGACGTAATTGTTCCATTTATCTGTTACGCGCTGGAATGATCAAACGTAAACAATAATCGAAACATTTGCCTACAAATGGTGGGAATATTGAACACCTTTTGTAAACGTTCAGGGACTTTCTCACATTTTTTTTCTTTTTTTGCGTATGGGATGCGACGCAGACTTTACCTCTATGTGATGCATCCTGGGTTACGCTAAAAAAAGTCTGAAACTTTGATTTTGGCCACGAAACGCTTTTCATGATATTTTTTGCATAAAAAAATGAGATGAAATTGAATATGCGTAGAGTTCTGAGAACAACTCATCGAAATGGACGATTTTCATCGGGGTGGAAAATATGGTTGCCATTGTAAAAACAGCTCTTTGTGCTTGCAGGTTGCAAGCGCGAACTTAAATACTCGAAATAATGAGCAAATCGGATGTCGCCCTCCGAACCCTACAGTTTTTGTTTGAAACATTTTTTTGTTACATGGCCCTGTTGAAAGATATTTAGGTGCAATTTTTCAAATGGGACACCCTGTATTGTTATTGACAATTTCAATTGTTAATAATGTTCTATTGCATAAACGATTAGAGTTAGCGTAAAATTTATATAGGAAAAGTTGTTACCCAATTATGTATGTAATGAGTGAACGAATGAACTCAGCGCTGTCATGATGGTCCCAATCGAAGTGTTTCCATGCAAAATCGAGCGGATTACACTTTGGATGGGATTCGTGCAGTATATGCAATGTTATTGACAATTGTAATTGTTTATACCATTCCAATGGGTAGAATATTAAAGTTATCGGGAAAATTCTCAAAAGAGAATTATTCCTTATATGACTAGTGCTCCACTCGGGGCACAAACAAAACCTCCCGATTTGGTATTTCAGGACAGCATACTAAATTTATTCTTCTCCAATATACCCCGGTTAATTAGTAGTGTCATACTGAACGCTGGCAGATTTGAAAATTGTAAACTTAGTCATTAACGAAGAAGATAATGATGACTACAATAAAGGAGTGCGACCGCAATAAAGACAATCACTTTAATATTTTACCCCGTGAAACAGTATAAACAATTGCAATTTTTAATAACATTGCATATACTGCACGAATGTCATCCAAAATGTAATCCGCTCCATTCTTCACGGAAATGCTCCGATTGAGAACTTCATGACAGCGCTGCATTCATTCATTCACTCATTACATACATAATTGTTGAGACTGCGATACCGCCTCAATTATGCAAAGATCGAAAAAAGGCATTCCACATAGAATACGTATTTTTATATGGGAAACAACTTTTCTTATATAAATTTTGCGCTAACTCCAATAGTGTATGGATGACCGTTGATTAACCCGATTTGTGATTATTTCCCCTTTCGATTTTCTTCGAATTATTGACAACTGCTGAATGGATTCCTTCCAGAATCTGATCTGCACTAAGTTACATGAAGATTCATCGTTAAAAAAAAAGAATTAATCGAATCGGACCATTAGTTTTCAAGAAATCGTTAACGGAAAATGTGGGCACATACGTACGAACACACACACGCACATACACACCGTTATTTTTCCAAAAGTGGTCTAGAACGATTGAGGAGACTTTGAAACGTCCCAGGTGGGAAGTGCCAAGCTTCGACAACCGGGAAAAGCTTGGGACAGCCTCGGATATCAAGCCTTGACACACCTAGCTTGGCCCTTGCTTCGACCGATGGTGTTACCACTCGGTTTCCAGGGCTTGTAGACCAGTCCCTGGCGACCAGCCTAGGCCCAGAATTGGTAACCAGGATATCGGATTGCCACGCGTGGGCCAGGCTATTTCCAAGATTCGTCTAGAGCCTTGGTAAAACTCAGATTTGTAATTTACATTGAGGGTTGGCGACTAAGCTTGTCCCAGTCTACAATTAGGACTGGTATCCAAGGGTCGATTGAACCCAGCTAGGAACAAGCTGTAGCCAGGACAGGCCTCAAGTCTCGGTAATACCCTAATTAACAAGTCACATTGGGATTTAACAATCACTTTTGGGACAATCTACAGCCATGGCTGGTATCTTAGGGCTGGATATACCGAACTTGGACCAGACTGAATCCACGACTGGCCCCAAGTCTGGGGGATACCCCGATTTACCAATTACATTGAGATTTGGTAACCAGTCTTGGGCCAATCTACCACCAAGATCGCTTAAATCCGCCCTTGGATACCAGTGCTGGTCGTAGAATGGGCCGAACCTGGTCGCCATGTCTCAATAGAAGTTATAAATCTGGGTTTTACCAAGATTCTAGACCAGTCCTGGAAATAGCTTGGCTCATGCTAGGCGGTGCCAAGCCCTGGTTACAAGTTTCGTGCATAGACTGGGCCAAATTTGGTCGCCAAGACTCAATATAAATTAAAAATCTGGGTTTTACCGGGTTCCAGACCAGTCCTGGCAATAGCCTGGCCCACGTATGGCAACACCGAGCCTCGGTTACCACATCTGTGCCTAGACTGGTGCAGAGCCGGTCGCCAGGAACTAGGCTACGAGCCCTGGAAATAGGGTGACAACACCATCGGTACAAGCGCGGTCCAACCTAGCGTGCCAAGGCCTGGTAATGCGGGGCTGTGCCAAGCTCGCCTTATTTGTCGCAGCTTGGTACTTCCTATTTGAGATCATCCCCCGCTCTCCATTACGCCTGCCATTCCATTATGCCCCGCTTCTCATTATGCCCCACCCCGGCCTTATTTATCTCGCTCTATTCCATTTTATTCCGTTATCCGCTTTTGCACTACTATTCCATTTTGTCTCGCTATCCCATTTTGCCCCACTATCAAACTATATCATCCCATTCTATCCCGCTTTTTCATTGGTTTTCTGTCTCTCACCCTCCTACCCCATCATCTTCCCTCCCATTGGTTCCCCATATAAACCCAAGAAAAATATCCTCTGGTGTAAGCAGCCGTACAGCCGAGTATTTGTTTTGACTCGGTGTCGTGCGGACGCACGTCTACCGCTCTCTAGAAAATATAAATTCCAAACGTACCGCGCTTACAGTACAGTGAATTTATAAATCTTGTCAAAGTTTTGGCACTAAAGTGTCAAACTTCAAAAATCTCAAACTTTCTCTGGCTCCGAAAAGGAAAGCCAAAATGACTCCTCCCGTGGAAGACCCCAAAAAAAATTTTAAAACCGTTATGAAACCGTCAACTAGTGCGAGCTGTGAACCCGCTCGCCTCAACAAACCTTCGAACACTCCTGTCGGGCCACAACAGGCTCAAAAACAAACATCAGTGCCTCCAATAGTTATTGAAAATGAGAAATTGGAGACCAAAAAATTAATCAACTTCCTGCAAGTCAACGCCTCGGACAAAAACTTCAGGATGAAATTCAATGGTAGTACCACCATCGTCCATCTATAATCGACGGAGGATTATAATAAAATCGCAAGTATCCTGACAAGGCAAAATTTACATTTTCACACCTTCGGTCTAAAAAGTGAGCGTCCGAAGAAATTTATCATAAAAGGTCTTCCCGCCAGTCTTACTGAGCGCGAGATTGAAGCGGAAATATCCAAACATGGCATAAAGGTATTATCAGTCCGGCAGTTTGTGAAAACAAACAAGGGCGGAGACAGCAAAGAGAGTAGGCTACTACCGGTGTTTGCAATTACGGTTGGGCCTGATGTAACCTTGAGCAGCCTCGCTGCTATTAAAACCATTTTCCATCATACATTTAAGATAGAAAAATACATCAAAACCCAACAACCAACACAGTGCTACCGGTGCCAAAAATTTGGACACGCCAGTCAGCACTGTAATTTAAATCCCAGATCTGTGAAATGCGCAGGCAATCACGACATCAAAACCTGCATCAGTAACTCCCTGAAGTGCGCAAATTGAGGTCTAGCTTACACAGCGAGCTATCGTGAGTGCGCCGCACGAACCAAATTTGTGGAGACTCATGAAAAAAGAGTCCAACCACCAACACCAAATAGAGCAGAGCGGGAACTGCCCGCTACCCCACACTCGGCTACGATGCAAAACCTGGAAAGCAACATCCATTTTCTCCAGTCTCCTCCAATCCTCGAGCCTACGCCAATCTCTACTGCCACGAAGATGTCCAGGCCATCCTACGCTTCTTGTTTCCCAACGATGGAAACCTTAAGAACGAATGTTGACGCACCCACCGCTGAACCTAGGACCATTCCGATGGAGACTGATGATCCGGAACTACATTTAAGTACAACTAAAAACTTTATGAATACAGTGAAACAAGTCCTTGATGACCTAAAATCCCTTAGAATTCTCGAAAACCTCTCAGAGATTAAGAACATGATCTCTAAAATCCAAAGAGCTGACACCCCCCTTGATAGAATCACAATCATCGCATCCTATGCATACCTGTTCGAATCCACCCACGATCCTCCTACAAACATAATAAATATCTTAGCCATTAACATTTTTGCGCTCAAACTCAGTCTGATACCGGTACCCGCAAAACACTTTGAGCGAATAATTCTAATACGTCTCATAAAATCTATCGATGAGTTACACTTAATACCTACAAACCAATTCGGTTTCTGTTCAGAACACTCGACCCGCCACGAATTGGTCAGAATAAAAAATGACATAAAATCCGCGAAAGACCGGATAGAAGATACCGTTCTTCTCCTGGACAGCGAGAAGGCCTTCAACTCTGTATGGCCCACAGGCCTTATATATAAACTCGACAGTTCAATTGTACCTAAATAATTATGTAAAATTCTACTATCATATCTTTCAAATAGATATATTCCAGTTAGAGTCAAATCACTACTTTCCGTTAAAACCCAAATTGTCGCGGGAGTCCCGCAAGGGGATATCCTCTCCCCTGTACTATTCAACCTATACATCGCTTCTGTTTTTAACAGAATACCTAGAAATGTATTCATTGCAGGCTATGCTGATCACATTTCTCTGTACTTACCTAGCAAATCGATCAATAAAGCTGTTAGAAGAATAGAAAATTCTGCTTCTCTTACAATCAGCGATTTAAATAAACGGAAAATTCAAGTGAATGCTGCTAAATCAGTAGCAACCTTATTTACTAGCTCCAAGGCCAAACCGACTTTAACTTTGCGTAGCAATAAGATTGCCCCAACCGTTTTTGTGAAATATTTAGGTTTACACCTTGATTCCAACCTCCTGTGGAAAAAAACTTATATCTGATATCAAGGTCAAGACTAAAATTATTCTAGTACGATTGTATAATTTGCTGAAATCTCCAACGCTCAGTCAATGTCTGAAACGTACTTTATACAAAGGGTTAATCAGACCTATCTCTTATGGTTGTCCTGCCTGGCACGATGCAGCGCAAACCCACTTAAATCATCTTCAAGTTGTCCAAAATAAATTTTTATGAATAATAAAATGGTCGGCATACACAATACGTTGGGCATGGCAACCATAGGTAAATTTATCGATAGAATAAATTCGAGATTTAAATTTAAACTACAATCCGATCCTAATCCCCAGCTCCAAAACATCAACATTGATAAGAAAGCAAATTGGTCTCACTGACCACCTGTTTTGTCCCACCTTTCCATATATCCCTTTCTCCCCCGCCCCTCATGCGCCCATTACTTATAAGGTTTTTTAGAAGTCATTTTTCCTTATATCGAGTCATCATGTAAAAATTCACAAACATTATAAAAATGAAAAATTAGGTTAAACTTTAATCATATTAGATATAAAGCCAATGGCTGGTGATCTAGAGCGTAGCACTTAAGATATTAATACTGTATATAGTATGTATATATGACAAATGTTAATAAACAATTTTCAAGTCAAAAAAAAAAAAGCCGTACAGCCCAGGAACAACTAGAATATCCAGCGATCACTGAAGTTAAGCACCAACGAGTATGGACCGTAGAAGGATGGGTAACCGACAAGAAACATCTAGCGATCTGGATATTCCTATTTCGCAAACTAATAGTCGATACTGTTTTTTTATTTTTTTACTATTCTACACACGATGAGCCAATGAGATTAACCTACTCATCACTCTTTTAACAAACCGTTTGTGCAAGCTTAATTGAATTAATTATTTTTTTATGTTAAGCGTATATCCTGGGTCTAACTAAATGCCAGCCGTGGGCCAGGCTAGTCTCAAGACTGAGGGATACCTCAGCCCTAGCCTGGCCCGGTGTTTCATTCCAGGCCTGGTATAGGCTAGTTTACCCAGCCTTGGCCAGACTTGAAACTAGCCTGGGCCAGTTGTCAATTCCTACCTCGGGTGGTGATGTGGTGGAAACCAAATTTTCAATTTTCGAGGTGATTACAATAACTTCTCTAGATCGGGAAGTTAAAAATCCTCCTTTTATCTGCAACTACTTTTTTCCATAATTTGCATAATGAAGGAGGTATGGTCGTCTCAGCAATTTGAAATACGAGAACAATACATATCACCAGGGTTGGCCATTATACGAAAATCCACATTGAATATGACTTTTTTCAGTATAGGTTGGAACATTATACCCAGTTCAATATAGAGTTGAACTAGAATATACTTGGCGAATGAATATCTCGACAATTACGGGAAGGGTGTCAAAGAGCGGAATAATTACGAAAGTACAGAGCGGACGGAAGTAAGTAGACGGAAAAATTCGAGTTGAATATTTTTATGGGGCTTAAAAATCAATCGCTAAATCGATTGCGTGCAGTAATTATTAGTCGCCAGTTCAATTATTGATATCACTGTTGAATTTGCGCATCACCATGGTTGCGTTCTCATGCTGTGCTGAAATACTAAATCGTTTTATCAAAAATATTGGTTTCCGGATGGATACCGCGTTGTATTTCAGCTTTTTGCCGCCGTTTCACAAACGTTACAGTTCGCATCATCAGAGAGCTGGGTTCTAGCCAATCACATGGCGTTTTTGTTAGTTGATCAGCTGATTGGCTGTTGTCTGCTTGGCTAATGAGACCTAGCCTCCACAGGTATAAAAAGACCACCCTAACACTCGGAGCTTCAGTATCGGAGCTCTAGCCCAGATGATGCGAACTATAACGTTTGCGAAACGTCGGCAAAAAGCTGAAACACAACGCGGTATCCATCCGGAAACCAATATTTTTCATAATTATGTTGGCCGCGCAAGTCTCACAACTAAGACTAAATCGCTTTGTTTGTGCCCCACTAGTTAAATCATGTGACTAGGCTTTTGAGTATACCGAAATGATCCCCGACAAATTCTGAGCTGGCGTCTGTGTGTGTATGTATGTAATTTTGCGCAATGGTTTCTTATGAAGGAATGAAGTTGTGAAAGTTATCAAGGTCGGATTCAACTCGTCTCCATATAACTTAAAACTGATTACATTTTATATGGAATTGGTGGAGTATATGGGGCATTCCACGTGAGATCGGCGGACCTGGAACCGACTGGTTTTGGATTTGGCTGAAACTGCGCATAACTATTCATAAAGTGAAAACAAAAGACACGTATTTTGTTGTTTTTTTTAAAAATAAACAATTAAGCAACAATTATAAACAAAAGCAAATATCTCAAAAACCTCATTTTCGATTTTGATGAAATTTGGATCACGTATTCTACTATATTTTCCGATCATTTTGAAAAAAAAGTCATCATTGGATCTATTGAGGGGATTTTTTAATGATTTTTCAAAGTTTAGTCGATAAACCGCTTTGAATGTCATTTACGTTTTAATGGTAATTTTCTCGATTCTGTTATTCCTTCTGAAAATTAAAATCGGAAAATATCAAATTTCCGTCAAAATCGAATCAGCGTGATTTTTTTTAGTTAAATAAACTTAATATTTCAGTATTTTTTAATAAAAAAATGGGCATAACTTTGAAATGGCTGATAATATGAAAAAATATCTAAAAGACAAAAATGTTCCTTACTAAATTTCGCATAACAAATATATGCAAGTTTTTTCTGTCGAAAGAAGAGTTTCATAGATATCGTAACATAAACGAAAATGAGCTAATATTCATGGCGCAGATTTATAAACAAATGGTCGTGCGCTCAAAACAATTGATGTTTATGGAAAAAATAGAAGACGAGAATGTATTTAGCAACAATACACCAGTTACACCCTATCTTTAGCACGCAAGCTCGCTTGTTATTGTAAACATTTCCTAGTATCTCAATTCGATGCTTTAGGAGGTATATGAAAGCCATCATCAAATGCACAACATCACTACCTTACGTAATATAAAACTGTGAATATCTTCTTTAGATCTTATTTAATACATCTGTACACATATTTACACCTATGTACACTCGTCGTAATGCGTCCATTGGCTCGGTTAATATTTTATATCAACGACAAGGGTCTACGATATAGTGGGTAAGAGAGCACATATGAATCATTTACTTCGGTGCTCGTATCAGAAGGTTATAGTGTATGCTTGGCCCTAGAAATTTGAAATTGCGGGCATTATCCGATTAAGCGATCATAAGACCCTGAAGATGTCTGTTTATTCCTTGTTACGTTTCCTTTGCGCGATTCGTCTAGTAATAGTAGTTTTAATTATCTGATGAATTTCAGAATCATTACTAAACGAGTATCGTTTGGCTTTCAAACTTGCATCTCCATATGGTATAACATGATGAGTTTGCAAAGTTTTTAACAAAGCTTTAATATCATCAAGTCGAGTTTGAAGGAAGCTTACAGTTTCACTATCTACGTCAAGTGGAACGAATTTCACTGATATCGTTGGCACATTACGAGGATCGCAAGCCCATTGGAGAAGGTCCATAGCTGTGGTAATTTTACAATCAATGGGTAATTGCAAACTGGCACGGGTAGCTACTCGTTTCAGAGTACCTCCTACATCGTCGCATGGACGTTTTAATTTAATTAATTAATTTAAATAAAAACTCTCCAGGATTGCAACTTTTGCGATAAATTGCGAATGATTAGAGAAAATCAAGTAAGTTCAGAAAAAATATGGGAAATATACCAGAGTGGGAGTTGAACCCACATCTTCAGATTGCCGGTCTGACGCTCTTTCTATTAAACCATCTGGAATTCCCCAATTTCTATTAAATCTCGCTCACTTTTGTTCATTACTAATAATACACTCTCATCCTCGTCTTCTGTTTTTTCCAGAAATATGAATAGTTTTGAGGGCACGCCCATTTGTTTATAAATCTGCGCCATGAATATTACGTAATTTTCGTTCATGTTGGGATATCTATGAAACTCTTCTTTCGACAGAAAAAACTTGCATATATTTTTTATGCGAAATTTAGTAAGGAACATTTTTATGTTTCATATATTTTATCATAATATCAGCCATTTCAAAGTTATGCCCGTTTGTTTATAAAAAATACTGAAATGTTAAGTTTATTTAACTAAAAAAAATTCACGCTGATTCGATTTTCACGGAAATTTGATATTGTCTGATTTAAATTTTCAGAAGGAATAACAGAATCCCAAGAATTAGCAGTGAAACGTAAATGCCCCATATATATTGTTACTAATCGTTTCAATTGTTAACTTTCCGATTTTTCGGCAAGTATATGTAATGCCCCCGAAATCGAGTTTTTCCTTTGCGATTCGGAATTGGTCTTTTAAGTATACCAAAATGCGTACCGTGAGATCCTGAACAAATGTGTGTGTGTGTGTGTATGTCGCTGTGTAGGCAAATTTTTGGGGAATTATTTCTCTCGAACGAAGGGCACGATCAATGTCATCGACATCGCAAATGAAGCCGCACCATGCAACTTAGAGGCCATTAGATTTTTGATAAAATTCATGCAATATTTATGTTGTTATAAACAGTTTCAATTGGTCATAACGCCCTATTGCGAAAACCGTTGGAGATAACAGAATAAGTATAATATCGCAAGTTGTTCCCCACGCCAAGATAAATCTATTCTATTGAATAACTTTGGTCCATAATTTGCATGATTAGGGAGGTATGGTCGTCTGACCAATAAGTATTGTAATAAGTGAACGAATGAAGTCACTGTCGTCATTAAGGTTGCAATCGCAGTTTTTCTATGGAGAATAGAGGATCGAAGAGACTAGATGCAATTGGAGCAGTGTCTATATTGTTATTATTTTTCTATAATTTGCATATTCTGTACTTACATAATTACAGAATCGAGCGAATTACATTTTGGATGGCAGTCGTGCAGTATATGCAATGTTATTAATAATTGCAATTGATTATACTGTTCCATTGGGTAAAATATCAAAGTTATCGTTTTTTAGTGCGGCCGCACGGATATTGGCATCTCACTCCCATGCAAATAACACGCATACGTTTCATCCTCATATAGCCAGATACTCATAATTATCTGCTCCATAAAGGAGCCAGTTTATAATTCTCAAATCAGCACGTTTTCATTATGACACTAATAGGGGTGATTGTGATTAACCAGGGTATATTGGGGAAGCATAAACTCAGTACGCTGTGCGGAAATACCAAATCGAGAAGTTTATTTTGTGCCCCGAAGGGGGCACCCCCATGCCCACACCACCAGTTTAATTGGAAATTACCCCAGCGAGGAGTCGGATTATCCAGGGGAAAATTAGAATTAAGAGCAGACTAATCTTAATTCGTTTTTTTTAACTTGCCGATATAAGGACGTTATTGTAATGGCCCCGAAAAGTAAAAGTGGAAGTTTCACAATATCTCCACGTTTCGAAGCCCCTATAATTGTTCTAGAGCATCTTTAACAAAATGCCTGTATGTATGTGTTTACACATACGAATGTGCCCACAGTTTTTGGAGAACGATTTCTCCCAAACAAATCACCCGTCGTCTTCGCGCAACTGAGACTTGATTAGATTTTGAAAGGAATTCATGCACTAGTTTCCGATTTCCTTCAAAAAACATGAAGCATAAAAATCGCCCGAAAGTTTTAATCAATCATTATTTACGAAGGGACTTTGCCCTCAAGTTAATAAATGTCATAATTGGAGTCTCTCGGTGCACCTTAGCTTCGATCAAAAATTGGCTCACTTTCGCATAGTGAATTATGAATTATTGGTTGATTTCGAGTGGCACGAAATTTTAATGCCTATTCAGACTTTTATATTTGGGCCAGATCCGAAGTTGTCCGCCAATAGTGCCAATAGAGGCAGGACCTGGGTACTTGGCGCGGTTGACAGGATACAGACGACGAGGTAACCGACTCTTGACTGGTGACTGCTGCTTACGACTTCCCCGTGGGTACTACAGAGGTTGAATTTATCGAATGATGCTGAGCAGTGATCTTCGATAATCAGCAAAACTGCGGCAAGTACCTCGATCCTGCCTCGACTTTTTTCTCGTAAGCATCTCTCACTTGGCCTTTCTTTCTTTATTTCGTTTTTCTTCCAATGCCCAGGTGATCATCAATGACGCATCGAAATGGTTTTCGGTATTTTTAGGAAATAAACGTTTTTCTCTATTGTATGTCCCAAGATTGCTACTCGGTAAAACGAAATCAATCAATAAATTGACTTGGCCTGTTTTCTTAAAACAAAAGTTTTTTTGTTTTTTTTGTGAGATTTCACTAATTTTTTTAAACTCCTATGAGGAATTTTCATTTCGATGTCACTCGTAAATACGCAGTTTTATTCTGATAGGACTAGCAAGTCATTTCATTAAACTAAGATATAGTATTTAGTTTTAGTTTGTTCTGTTGAGGATAATATTCGAATACTCGCGGTTTTATAAGGATCTCTCTTATCGTTCGGGTAATAGAGATTAATTGTTTTTTTTGCCGGTATATGTCACCGTGCACCTGTAGGTTTTTTTTTTTGCTAACCGCTATAATGGGTATATTTCTATCTTCTCTCTCCTTGACACTGTAATACATAATTCATTGTTATAATACATTTTATACTTTATCAATTAACCGAAAGACTCTACTTATTATTAATAACCTCTCAACAACAGGTTATGGGCCCAGAGTTTTGGTTGAAAATTAATTTTTAAAGTTAATGTATTGTGTGCACGTGTTTCGTTGGAGGTTAAACGTTCGAGACTTGTATATGAATGAGAGTGTGATAAAGAACACATCATGGCACAGGCATCTTTTCGAATTGAGCCGTTAACGAGGAAGAATTATGAAACATGGGCAATGCTTGTCGAGGCGATTATGCGGAAAAATGGAACCTGGGAACATGTACGAGGAACGTCAATGAAACCAGAGGTTGGAGAGGATATAGCCTCACAAGTTCAGGCTGCAGCTTGGGATAAAAAAGAGAGCGATGCGTGGTTAGATCTGGTTGTGGCTATAGGTTCAGAAGAATTATCTGTCGTTAGTGGAATTAACACAGCAAGAGAAATATGGTTAAAATTGAAAAATGAGTTTGCATCATCCGGACCGGTGAAAAAGGCACCCTGTTAAAACGTTTGGTTGGTAATCGTTTGCATGATGGAGATGATATAGAGACTCATTTGAGAGATTTTTTCGATTGCGTAAAAAGGTTGAAAGCAATGTCGATAGATGTACATCCAGATCTAACCACGGTGATGTTACTGTTGAGTTTACCACCGAGTTTCGACAATTTTCGTTGTGCTATCGAGTCACGAGACACACTTCCGGATCCAGAAGCTCTAAGGATTAAAATCTTGGAGGAATATGAAGTTCGAGGAAATAGACGGAAGGAGCATGAGTCGACGGAAGCGATGGTAGCATTTCAAAGACGGAAAGGAGCTGGTTATGGTGATAAAAGAAGCAACAGAGGTCTAACAAGCAGCGGTGAGTTAAATGAACGGAGTAAGATTTCACTTAAATGTTACAGATGCCATAGAGAGGGTCACATGGCAAGAGTGTGTCCAAATAAGTATGATAGGTCTAGTAATATAACGAGAAGATCCACTGCAGCGATGGTTGAAGATAGTTCTCCTGAGGCGTTTTATTCGCCGGAAACAACTGTCGATATGGCACTACGAGCGATGGAAAGTGCAGAAAGTGTAATGCTGAGGAATATTTTGTAGGGAAACCTGAGAGAATGGTTGGAAAAAGTTTGTACCTGGCAAGTGATGCCATAGCTGTTATAAAGGCTAGAGGAACGGCTGGAGTTTCGCTTGGAAATGGATCAGCAGTTAGGTCAGTACAACTTCATGATACTTTGCTTGTTTCTGATCTGAGAACTAACTTAATGTCCGTTGCAAGGATTACTGATCATGAAAATACTGTTATATTTACAAAAAATGGAGCTATTGTAAGGAACGACAAAAATGGACAGATAAAACTGACGGCAAGACGGACTGGCAATTTATATTACGTCGGGGATAGTACGGAAATGTCTTGCGCAGCGAGTACGGTAAAATCCATGGCAAGTATGGAAACTTGGCACAAAAGGCTTGGACATTTGAACCACCGAGATTTGAAAGAAGTTGTGAGAAAAGGGCTCGTTTCTGGTATAGAATTGAAGAACCAAGAGTTGCAGAAGTGCGAGGTATGCCTACGTGGAAAGATGACGTCACTACCCTTTCCAAAGAAGTCGCAGAAAAGCACGAAAATTTTGGAGATCGTGCATTCTGACGTTTGGGGACCAGCAAGAGTAGAGTCATTGGGACGAGCACGATATTTTGTAACGTTTATCGATGATTACAGCAGATGGTGTGAAGTTAAGGTTCTAAAACAGAAGAGCGATGTGTTTCAAGCTTTCAAAGATTTCAAGGTCCAGGTCGAGTTACAAACGGGACAGAAGATCAAGTATTTGATGTCGGACAATGGACGGGAATACTGCAACGCTGAGTTCGATAATTTTCTTAAAGGAAATGGAATCAAGAGACGACTGACGGTAACACATACTCCACAACAAAACGGTGTAGCTGAAAGAAAGAACCGAACTTTGGTGGAAATGGCTCGGTGCTTGTTATTGCAATCTGGTTCGAGTGGAATGTTCTGGGCTGAGGCGATCGTCACAGCGAACTATTTGAGGAATCGTTGTCCCACATCAAGTTTGGATGGGCACACACCATTTCAGTTTTGGGAAAGGGACATTCCTGTGTTAAGTCACTTGAGAATCTTCGGATCAAGAGTTTACGTCTTAAACAAGGATCCGACGAAGGGAAAACTCGAGGCTCGATCTCGTTTAGGTGTAATGGTTGGATATTCGGACGAGTCTAAGGGTTATAGAATCTGGATTCCTGAAATTAGAAAAATAACGATAGCAAGAGATGTTGAATTTCTTGAAGGAGTTGGAGAAAGCAACAAGAATCAGCCGAAACCGAAGGAATCATCAGAAGAAGACATCGAAGACAGAGATATATTCACGCTGGAGAATGAAGATACTGAGCGAATTCCTGAGTTTGTAGATGCTCCATCTCAAGGGACCGGGATTGATGATGCAGTTGAGAATGAATCATCAGGATCGAGTGCAGTTCGAGAACCGGTTCAAGGTGAACGGATGGTTGAGGTGAGAGGACCAGGACGACCTCGGTTGGTATAAACTGGACGTGGACGTCGAAAAAAGGTATATAATACACGAACCGTGCCGTTATCGACTCGAAATGAGGCAGACGAAACCGAGAACGATGCTATCGAAAATGCTGAAGGGATAGATCTTCAGGCTGAAAGGATAGATGTTCAGGACGATGAATTATTCTATGATGCACCTGAGGAAGTCGGTATTGTTCAGGAACTCTCAAATATGAGCGACATACGGTTAGAAGATGCCATGAAAAGCAGAGACTCCGTTGAATGGATGGAAGTAATTGCTGCTGAAATTCGAGTACTAATCAAGAATAATACCTGGAAGTTGGTCAAGCGACCAGTTGGAAGATCAGTAGTCAGCTGTAAAATGGTGCTGAAAAATAAAATGAATCCAGATGGATCACAGGATAGGAGAAAAGCACGTCTTGTTGCTAGAGGATTGACGCAGCGACCTGGTATCGATTTTATTGAAACTTTTGCTCCAGTTGCTCGATTAGATTCCGTGAGATTATTGATGGCATTAGCTGTACGTGAGAAGTTGATTGTACATCAGCTGGATGTGGTTGCGGCTTATCTGAATGGCGATCTGGAAGAGGAGATCTACATGGAGACTCCAGGTTATCTTCAAGAGATATTAGAGAAATTGTCAGGAAGCGCAAGTGAAAGCCACGAGATTAGACTGAAAGCTACCAAACTGTTGAAGGATCTAGAACATGGTAACCAAGTTTGTTTTCTACAGAAAGCGTTGTATGGACTACGACAAGCTGGTCGTCAATGGCATGCGAAATTGGATGAAGCTCTTCGGAACATTGGACTAACACCTGCGACGAATGATACTTGCCTGTATTTCGAGAAAACAGAGAGTGAGTTTACAGTTCTGGTTGCATATGTTGATGATATTTTGTATATTTCCAGAAATGCACAACGTATGAATGAAATCAAGAAGGGATTGGCGAAGTTTTTCGAGTTGAAGGATCTTGGCCAAGCTCGATACTGTCTCGGCATCGAGATTCAGCAGGAAAATGGAGAAATCAAGCTGTCACAAAGAAAATACTCCCAAGATTTGTTGAAGAAATTCTACATGAGTGAATCGAAGCAAGTCATCACACCAGCGAAGAGTAAAACCGTGCTACCTGAAGGATATTATCGAAAAAAAAGGACCAGAAGGAGAAACCGTATCGCGAACTAATCGGATCGCTAAAGTACTCGGCTGTGGCTACGCGTCCAGACATATCATTTACTGTAAATCGTTCAGCACAGTTCAACGAGAATTATCAACAGGTTCATTGGTCAGCAGCAAAGAGAGTTTTGCGGTATCTGCAGGGTACATCAGAGTATGGTTTGGTATATAGACGAGATGAAGGAAAAATTCTCGGGTTTACGGATGCCGATTATGCTAACGACATCATCAATAGAAAGTCATATTCTGGGTATGTCTTCAAACTGTCAGGAGCAGCTATTTCGTGGAGATCGCAGAAGCAGAAATTGGTTGCTTTGTCGAGTACTGAGGCTGAGTACATTGCACTGAGTGAAGCGGCGAAGGAAGCAATGTATTTGAGAAGTTTGATGGGCGAATTGGGCTTGAGTGAAATGCAAAATATTGATGTTAGTACTGATAATCAAGGAGCAAAATTTCTAGCCGGACATTCTATATATCGCTCAAGAACCAAGCACATCGAAGTGAAATGGCATTATGTTCGCAATTTGGTGAGAGAGAAATTAATCAAACTGAATTATTTGCCGACGGAAATTATGCCAGCAGATATCTTTACAAAGCCGCTACCAGGACCCGCACATCATCGAGGACTGAAACTACTTGGCGTGGTGAAATAGAAATATTGAATCGCGAAATTTGAGAAGAGCATGTTGAGGATAATATTCAAATACTCGCGGTTTTATAAGGATCTGTTTTATCGTTCGGGTAATAGAGATTAATTGGTTTTTTTGCCGGTATATGTCACCGTGCACCTGTAGGTTTTTTTTTTTTTTGCTAACCGCTATAATGGGTATATTGCTATCTTCTCTCTCCTTGACACTGTAATACATAATTCATTGTTATAATACATTCTATACTTTATCAATTAACCGAAAGACTCTACTTATTATTGATAACCTCTCAACAACATGTTCCAACAATAAGAGATACACATTCTCAGAATTCCGTGGTCATCGCATTTTTGTGATGCGTGAATCATCGAAATGGATCCATTCGGTCTCGCTACCTCGTAATAAACCACTATAATGATCAGTAGTTTCCACAATACGGTGTACTTCACTATACATAATTAACATAATTAAAACAATCATATTGGTATAGCTACCTTTTGCGATGGTGAACAATGGTACGTTATTTATAAACTTGTGGTATGCGTAATTTTTGCGAAAACAAAGTATGAACAAAGGACGTATCATGGGCAGGAGGAATTAATGGGAAAACTCTGACAAAAATTAATTGCACAAAAATCCAATGGTGGACAATAGTAAAATAACAAAAAAATTGTTAGTTACGGTCAAGTGCAACTGTTAATGATGGGTTATACAGTTCTTGAGTCTATCCTGAACGAGGAGTGGGGGTAAGGCCATGAGGGGCAAGTGAGAGAGGCGGAAATCGGAAAATGGGCTCGAGTGATTCAGGTTAGCTGTCAAAATCAACTCCAAGTTTTGAGCTTGATACTCTAAGCAATGAATCAAGATACGCGATAGCGTATCGGGCCAAGTCCATGTTTCTTTTGAATTTCCCTCTCTCTCCGCTACAGTCGGCACGCATACGCTATGAGTATCTTTACGCTTCAGAACGTACCCCCTCCACTACCGCCAAATTATTAAATTCATATAAAATAAACCGAAACTCCTAGGCGAAAATTATGCTTAGTTACATTATATAATGTATCCATTAGCTGTTCAATGTCCCCTTCAATTTATTTTTTTATTCTCAATTAGTGTGAAATCCGGTTCCATAGCAAGGGGCAATGTTCAATTTTCTGGATTTTCGCGATATCGTTATGATTATGGGTGACATGTTTCGCGTTGTGTTGGCAACCTTGTCAATCACTTAGCATTGCGAAGTTCCTACATTACCACGCAGTTGGTACTTTGAAAAAAAATGAGGACGCTAGATAAGAATGCGAGACCTTGTGGGCTCCTGCCGAACTACAAAACATGGAGGATTTCACAGTGTTTTGGTTGACCAAAAATAAATCTCCTGTTTAGTTATAAGAAAATAATGAAATGTTCGCGGGTTTTTAGGAGAGATATAATATAAAATCAGTTAATTGAAGCAAATTACCCATGGATTTTGTAGAAAATCGTTCGTACATTCCAACATACATAATTTGTTTGTTTGTTCATACGTTGTTGAGTCTATACAAACAATTAATTATTTTGTTATGGATCATGCCCCGTAACGCGATCCGCGCATGTGCAGTGGCCAATCAGCTGTTCATTACTCCGAATTATGTCTAAAAAATATGGCTCTTGTTGGGTTTCACATAACCTGCAATCACCGCGGTTCTTTCTCTTATCCAAATTAATGTTTCTAATGTAATTGAAAAACTAATTACTAAAAACTAATTACTAATCCCCCAGGTGCAAAATTTACATTTTCCTGACCAGAAAATTAATGTTTGTTATATTAAGGAATGTGTTAAGTTTTTGATAATTAGGAGAATCATGTCAGTAGTGCAGTGCAAGTGACTTAACGAAAAATCTGAAATGTAACTTCTTACTGACAAATTGAATTTGAAATTAACAATCTTCAATTTCCAGTTGTCGATTTGTAATTATCAATTAATAATGATAAATTAACAATCAAAAATTATAAAACTAAAAAGTTAACAATTAAAAATTGGTAACTCTAAATGCACAATTAAAAATCGGACATTGACAATTTAAATCGAAAATTAGAAAATTGATAATTTAGAATTTCAAATCCACAATCAGAAATTGGGAATTACGATGATTTGACAATTGAGAATTCATAACTGAAAATTAAAGATTGTAAATTGTCACTCAGAACTTGGCAATTAAGAGTTATGAAAAAGAACGACTAACAATTGAAAATTGGAATTTAAAAATTGACAATTTAAAATTCAATGCTTACAATGCAAAATTGATGAATTAAAGTTGATATAATGAATTGGCAATTAAAAACCGACATCTGGTAAATCACAGTTCAAAACCAACAATTAAAAATTTACCATTAAAACTTGGCAATTGATAACTACGATTGAAAATTAACAATTGAACATTGTCAGTTGAAAGTTGCAGCATTGTTAAGTCCCAGTTTCAATTACCGATTGTACATTCTCCATTTACCATTGTCAACTTTGAATTTGCAATCTTCAATTTTTAAATTACGATTTCCGATTGGCATTATTCAACTGTCATTTTTCAATCTGCCGTTCTTACTTACCGATTTCGCATAGCCATTCTTCAATTTAGAACTATCAATTTTTAAGTGTCCATTTGGAGTTATCAATTTTGAAATATCAGTTTCCAATCTTCCGGCTTAAGTGCCAATTCTAAATTACCAGCGTTCAGCGGGCAATTCTAATTGTTAATTTTTGACCTATCAACTTGGTAATTGTCAATTTTCAGTTGAACGTCACTAACTGAAAATTAAAGATGAGAAATAGACAATTAAAAAGTTGAATGCTCACAATTGAAAATTGACGTTTGAAGATTACAAATTGACAAATGGAAATCAGCACTGAAATATTGGTAATTGATGACTAAAAATAAAATAAAAGCAAAATTGCAAATCAACAACTCAAATCGAAACGTAAAAATTGTGTCGGCTAAAAACACCCGAACATTTCATTAATTGTTTATAAATAAACATGAGATGTACAAAAAAAATAAACAATGTACAATCATGTACTATGGATGTACTATCGATTACATCAAGTACTGGCAGAGGTTTTTTGAAGTTTTCAATGTAAGGAAGCCAGTTTCGCATGAGGCGCACACATGTGGTTTGGGTATGTAGAATTAGCTTGAGGGGGGGGTTGTAACTTCACCATAGTTAGCGGGAGGGTTGGAAGATAATTAAAACAATAATATTGATATCTCTTCCTTTTTCAATGGTGAACAATGGTACGTTATTTATAAATTTTTGATATGCGTAGTTTTTGCAAAAACAATTTATGAAAAAATGACCTATAGTTAGCGGGGGGGATTGATGCAAAAAATCTGAAAAAAATTAGTTGTGTAGAAAATTCAATGTTACACAATGGCAAAATATTATTAACGCTAACAAAATTTGTTAACTATGGTCAAGTGAAATTTTTACTGATGGGTTCGACAGTTCCGGAGTCTATGCTGAACGAGGAATGGGGTAAGGCCAAGTGAGAGAGGCGGAAATCCGAAAATGCGCTCGAACGACAGAGATTAGCTGTGAAAATCAACTCCAAATTTTGAGCTTGATGCGTTAAACAATAAATACCATATGCACATTCAAATCCGAGATAACGTTGGACCATTTTTACAGATTCAATGGAATATACGCGTGGAAGGAGGGAGAGGAAATCAGGATTAGTTAATTAACAATTTTAATTGTTATCTGAGGTGATGGTAGCATTCCTGAATGTTACAAAACTTGGAAAAAATAGGTGGACCTTTAGAAAGGGCTCTCTGGAGTTTTGTCACCGCCTAGAAGTGCACAAAAGTTAATTAGCAAATCATGAATAATTAATTACCAATCTGAATTGTTATCTGAGGTGATGGTAGCATTTCTGAATATGATCGAGCATGGAAAAAATAGGTGGACCTTCAGAAAAATCATATTTGTCTGATAGAAGACATCAAGTTAGTGTAAATGCTTATGTCTCTGAACAGTTTGAGGTCACATCTGGCGTGCCGCAAGGGTCACACCTAGGACCCATACTTTTCATGTATGCTGATGATTTGAAAATCTATCGGGATATTGCAAAAGAAGAAGATGGCCGTATATTGCAATCAGACCTGAATGAGCTGGATAATTGGGGCTTAGCGACTAGTCTTAATCTGAACATCAATAAATGTGCCAGTATGTGTTTTTCGCGATCTCGATCTCCATCTTCCAGGCCTACTGAATATTTCTTATGAGACCAACCTCTTCCTAATTGTTGAGACTCTTAACGATTTGGGGATTGTTATAGAGAACAACCTCAAATTCGCTGAATAGATTGCTAAGACTATCACTAAAGCGTATCGTATACTTGGTCTGGTTCTTCGCTCTGGAAGGGAGAATTCACCAATCCCCATATACTAGTTCACCGTTACTCGACCCTCATTAGACCGATCTTGGAATATTGCACGATTGTCTGGTGACCCTATTCTCCTGTCATTATCAAGAGACTCGAGAAAGTACAGAACAAATTCTGCCATTATCTGCTATCGTGGCTTCGACGACGAGGACAAGAGTCATCTAAAGGAGAGTTACTTCATGATCTTCAACTGAATAGCCTGAGTAGTCGACGTCTACGAAATGATCAGTCGTTTTTCTATAAAGTGGTAAACGGACTGATCGAATCTCCTGAGATACTTCAAAGTTTGGGTTTCTGCTGCACAAGGCCTGGATTAAGAAATAATAATATCCGTTTACTTTATACTGTAAAAACTAGTAAAAATTATATCCAAAAAGCCCCGGGTAATAGAATCGCTGGATCAGTAAATGATTATTGTATGTCACTGAATCTTTTTGGGTGTTCATATCAAACTCTTGCGTCGAATGTTGAATCTCAGATCAAAGACTGTGATAATCTGAAGTGACTCGTGCAATTATAAAGTTACTTCTCAAACTTTACTATATCGTACATGATCAGTAATAATTATATGAAAAACTACAAAGAAATACATGAATTATGAGATTTCCGTTTGTATAAACCCGATTGGCCTTAAAATAAATAAATAAATAATTTGTTGATTAACGGTTGTGCACTTCTAGGTGGTGACGAAACTTCAGAGCGGCCTTCTGAAGGTCCACCTATTTTTTCCGTGGTCGATCATGCTCAGAAATGCTACCATCACCTCAGATAACAATTAAAATTGTTAATCAACTAATCCTGATTTACTCTCCATCCTCCCACGGGTATATTCCATTGAATCTGTAAAAATGGTCCAACGTTATCTCGGATTTGAATCTATTAATGAATGGTATTTATTGTTTAACGCATCAAACTCAAAATTTAGAGGTGATTTTGACAGTTAACCTCTGTCGCTCGGGCGCATTTTCGGCGTTCCGCCTCTCTCACTTGGCCTTACCCCCACTCCTCGTTCAGCATAGACTCCAGAACTGTAGAACCCATCAGTAAAAATTGCACTTGACCATACTTAACAAATTTTTTTAGCGTTAATAATATTTTACCGTCGTGTACCATTGAATTCTCTACAAACCCCCCCCCCCCCGCTAACTATAGGGCATTTTTTCATAAATTGTTTTTGCGAAAACTGCGCATACCAAAAATTTATACATAACGTACCATTGTTCACCATTGAAAAAGGAAGAGATACCAATATGATTGTTTTAATTATCTTCCAACCCCCCCGCTAACTATCGTGAAGTAGGGTTGTACCCCCCCTTTTATCATTGTAACCCTCTGGCGACAGAATTTGGAATGTCTCCTGCGAAACTCCCTAAGTGAAACCTAAACATTGTAGGTTGACAATTGAAAATCGTCAGTTAAGAATTGGTAATTGACCACTGAAGATTGAAAATTGCTAATTAAACATAGATGATGGGAAATTGACAATTAAAACTCAAATGTTGACAATTTTGAATTGATCAATGAGAATTCAAAACCGCTTATAAACTGTAAATTTTCAATTATTAATAGTCAATGTCAATTCTCATCAGTTTCAATTGTCAATTCCCATATTTCTATTATAAGTTTCAATTGTCATATTTAAACATTGAAGATTGCAAATTCAAGGTTGACAACGGTAAATTGAGTATGTAAAATCGGTAATTGAAACTGGAGATTGAGAGTTGAGCATTGAGAATTAACTATGCTGCAACTTTCAACTGACAATGTTCAATTGTTAATTTTCAATCGTAGTTATCAATTGCCAAGTTTTATTGGTAAATTTTTAATTTTTGCTTTTGTACTGTCAATTATCAGATGTCGATTGTTAATGGGCAATTAATTAGATTTAGCAACTTTTAATCATCAGTTTTGTATTATAAGCATTCAATTTCAAATTGTTAATTTTAACTGGCCATTTTCAATCTTCAATTCTCAATTGTCGATTTTTAATTTCCAATTGTCAATTCTTAGTGGTTCTTTTTCATAACTCTTAGTTGCCAAGTTCTGAGTGACAATTTTCAATCGTCAATTTTTAGTTGTCAATTCTTAATTGTCAAATGATCGTAATTCCCAATTTCTAATTGTGAATTTGAAATCGTAAATTATCAATTTTATAATTTTCGATTTAAATTGTCAATGTTTGATTTTTAATTGTTCATTTCCAGTCAGCAATATTTAATTGTCAACTTTCCATTTTCATAATGTTTGATTATCAATTTATCATGATTAATTGATAATTACAAATCGACAACTGGACGTTGAAGATTGTTAATTTCAAATTCGATTTGTTAGTAAGAAGTTACATCATGTATAAATCGATCATCCATGTATAACTAAATACTGTTAAATGGTATCGTTGAAGGAGAACACTTTTGATCACTCAAAGGCGAAGCAATTAGTGAAATCAGAAAAAAATCAAAGATTTTTTGAAAAAAATGGGCCAAAAGTCCATGTTTTGAGGTGATGTACAGCCCACTAGATAAGACCACTGAAATGGCGATATTCATTGCCATCTTGCTTTGACATTACATATTGAAAAAATCAAACAAATATGAAAATACGCCAGGCCCATGAATTGCTCTGTAGTTAATCTTAACCTCACTAATGCACATAATATGCATGTCAAAAACCGAAAAAATTAATCCAGAAGGAAAAAATTGGTGGAAAAACAGCGTCAGGACCAAACGATTGTTTGATTTTTTCAATATGTAATGTCAAAGCAAGATGGGAATGAATATCGCCATTTTAGTGGTCTTATCTAGCGGGCTGTACATCACCTCAAAACATGGACTTGGCCCATTTTTTTTTTAAAGTTTTTTATTTTTTTCTGATATCATGTTGACGTTCATATCCGACATAACGTTGGACCATTTTTACATATTCAATGGAATATAACCGCGGAAGGGGGGAGAGGAAATAATCATGATCAGTTAGAGTTAATGTTAGAGTCCACTTTTTTCCAAGCTTTATCACATTCAAAAATGCTACCATCATCTCAGATAACAATTAAAATTCTTAACTAATTAGGCATGATTTATTAATTACCTTTCGTGCACTTGTAAGTTGTGACAAAACTCGAGAGTGGTCTTTTGAAGGACGACCCATTTTTTCCAAGTTCTGTCATATTCAGAAAGGCCACCATCAGCTCAGATAACAATTAAAATTATTAATTAACTAAAATGCGCTCAGTCACTCGAGATCATTAACAATTACACTTGACCGTAACTAACAATTTTTTTTAGCGTTAATACTATTTTACTATTGTTGACCATTGGATGCAATTAATTTTTTTCCGCTTTTTCGCGTCAATTTTTCGCGCCAATTATAGGTCCTTTTTAACTTCCCGATACTAGGGAAGTTATTGTTATGGGTAGGAAAGCCGAAATTGGAAATTTCACTTGATCTCCACGTTTCATGGCCCCCAGAAACGTTTCCAACCATTTTGAGTGAGATGTTTGTCTGTGTGTGTGTTTGCCTATGTGTGCATGTTTTTTTTTTCGTCCCTCTCATTTGTACGCCCCCGGTAGCGGTCGTGTAAGCATTCCTTCAAGGGCGTGCCGGACACCCGCCCATGCGGCTGGGGCCGACTTTCGCCATTTTTAAGCGATCATATTTCTAAATACAGGGCAAAACTCCAGAAGCCACCCCCCCCCCCCCCCCGCGGCGGGTTAGGTTTCCGCTCGGCCGGGCGGTCTCATTTTATAGGTACCGCCGATAGCACACACGGAAGTTCCTGCATCGGTCGGAATCCATGAGCAAAATATTTTGAAAAAGGCGCGGCTGGACCTAGGACCTTCGGAGTAGTACGCAGATACTCTACCACTACGTCAAAGCCCCGACTTTCTATGTGGACATGTGTGTGTGTGTACGTGTATGTGAGCAAAATTTTGTCGAACGATTTCTCTCAGACAAATTATGCGATTGGGGTTTTTTCATATTCGTTGGATAGGTTTCCCCCTAACTTAGTCCTGATTAGATTTTAAACATAATCGGCCCAGCGATTTTATAGTTATTAACAAATGAATTGTTTATATCGCTGCGTCGTGCGAACGATTGAAGATACGAAACGGGTCCCCCCATCCGAACGTGTCAAATATGTCACCGTTCTTTTTATTTCCCCCAATTTCAGTGGTGGTAAGCTTCCGAATGGTCCGATTGCACACAAAATGAAAATGTTCCAGTATGGAAAAATCTTTTTCCCGGCGAACGGAAGCAAAAACAGGAATATCTCATATTACCCAAAGTTATTCTCTCAATGCTGTTGAACCAGTTCACAAATCTCGTTAAGGCTCATATTTTGAAAAAAAATCGGATGAATACGTTTCGAGAAATCAAGTAATGAAAAAACCGTAAAATTGAAATCTAGAATATTAATGATACGATTGAATCGCCATTCAATAGGGTTCTTCGCCATAACAAAAGGAACCTCTGGTTCGAATTTCACGTTTTTATCAAAATTTTTGCAAACGCTAAAGTGCGAACAAACACGAAAAGTACAACCAAAGTCAAAAATTGAAAAATAGGAATATCCCATATTACCCAAACTAATAGACTCAATATTTTTCAACTATATCATAGATCTCGTCAAGGCACACATTTTGGAAAAAAGACAACAAAATCGGTTGAATAATTATCGAGAAATGAAATAAAAACCGTGAAAATGAAAAATTGTAATTTAATTTTTAATGAGGAAGGAATTAGTTTTACCAAAAATTTGAAGAAGTATTTCTCATTACAAAACAATCAAATTTCCATAGACCGACGTCAGAATAGCCGAGTGGGCTAAGCGCGCAGTCTTAGCGCTGCCCCTTGGGTTCCTGGTTTATATCCCCCATAGGGCGAGAGTTTTTTCGGAATTATGAGCGGGGGGTTGCTCATAGAGTAGCCGCCTGTGCCGACACAGGTTTTCTGTGGTTTCCTGGATCGAAGGCGTTAGAGATAACAAACAAGCAGGCGGTCCTCGGGTCCCCCCATTCGACTGTGTCAAATATGTCACCGTTTTTTTTTATTTCCCCCAATTTCATTGGTGGTAAGTTTCCGAATGGTCCAATTGCACACAGAATAAAAATGTTCTAGTATTGGAAAAGCTTTGTCCAGGCGAACGGAATCAAAAACAGGAATAGCTCATATTACCCAAAGTAATTGACTCAATGTTATTCGACCAGTTCATAGATAACGTTAAAGCTCACATTTTGAAAAAAAATCGGATGAATACGTTTCGAGAAATGAAGTAATGAAACAACCGTAAAAATGAAAAAATTGAAATCTATAAAATTAATGATGCGATTGAATCGCTATTCAATAGGGTTCTTCACCATAATAAAAGGAACCTCTGTTCCAAATTTCAAGTTTTTATCCCAATTTTTGCGGTCGCTAGAGTGCGAACAAAAACAGAAAGTAAAACCAAAGTCAAAAGTTATAAAACAGGAATATCTTATATTACCCAACCTAATTGACTCAATGCTTTTCAACAATATCATAGATCTCGTTAAGACACACATTTTGAAAAAAAAAGAACAAAATCGGTTGAATAATTATCGAGAAATAAAACAAAAACCGTGGAAACGAAAAAAATAAAATCTGGAAAACTAATCATACGATCAAATCGCTGTTTAACAGGGTTCTTCACTATAACAAAAGGAATCTTTGTTTCAAATTTTAAGTTTTTATATCAATTTTTGGGGACGCTAGAGTGCGTACAAAGGCAGAAAGCAGAAAACCTGAAAAATTGAAATATCTCCAATTTCTGGTGAGGAACCTACTAGATGGTCATCCACCATTCCCTAGATCTAGTTGAGATGCACATTTTGAAAACAAAAAAAAAAAATATTCATGATTTTCTGAGATATGAACCATCGGAGGAAAAAACGAAAAAAGCGATTTCTAAGAAACTTACGGGCCGATTTCAATGAACTTGCGCTCACAGGTAGATGCATTCAATAGCAATAACTGACAATTTTTTCAGATTTTATTCTCAAAATTTAGTCCTGTTTATGTAAAATTTTGTAAGTGAAGATTTTTGAAGAAAATTGATACATACAGACACTATGCTCAAATTTCGTATTTTTACGTTTCAAACCATAATATATCGTTTACAAGCATAATTAGCAAAAGTCAAACTTGACCGATTGCAATGCTTCCGTTCGGAAGCAAAAAAAAATCCATAGAAAAAGTATTGGTCAATCATCAGCATTTTTCGACCTTCCATTGTATTTTTTTGTGCAAAGAAACGTATTTTCCATCATTCCCAAAACATATTTTTATTTATATTTTCATGTTAATCAGAAAGAGTGTCATTTTCACGGAAGACAATTATAAGCAGATTATAAGAAGATGATTAACAATGAAGACGGATAAAAATCATATTTAGGGAACGACGCAAGTCAGTTTTTTATTAACAAGTGAAATTAAAAGACGAGACAATGTTAATAATTCAGAAATTCTATTATTGTCTGGGAATTTGTTTACTAACTGACAGTAAATGTATCTTTAATGAGTTTCCATAAATACTCCCTTCCTCACAATAAACACATTTGAAGCTTTCCTACAAATAGTCGATTACATACCTAGGCCAGCAAAGTAAGGAATGTCTCAGATCACATTTAGTTGTTGGCCGAGGTGAAGCCGAGGTCGACAATAATCTGATCTGAGGCTTTCTTACTTGCTGGCCGAGGTGTGTATACTATTTTTCTGCTCGACGAAGCCGGAAAGCGGTAAATTCGTTTAGCGTAGCGGCCCGAAAGTTACCGCTTTCTGGCCGGAGGGCAGAAAAAAATTTTTTATCAATCTTTGTTAATTATAAACATAGACACCTGAAAACTGAAAATACGTCGTCTTTCATTGAAATGGAAATAGTTGCTGAAACACTAAAGATAAAAAAATGGAGGCCGGATGATGCTATCAAGTTTTATGAATTGTCTCACGTGGCATTTTCCTTCGTGGAAAGAAGACAGCATTTGTCTGCCCTTGTTTCGCAGATAATTCCAGCTGAAGACCTCTATAGCCTGCGGCTCTTCCCCAGCCAGCCTCTTTAGCAATTTCTGTCACACCTCGATCTCATAAGCATCAATTGGCAAAATTTGTGGATGTTGTGAGTAAAAAGCAACAGGCAGAAAGTGACCTATAGCTTGGTATAATGATGTTTGCATGAGCAATTTCCATAGTTTCCGTTGATTGCCTCTACCTGCAGAAATTTATGCATTCTTTACGTCCAGCATACAAAATCCCCACCGAAGACAAAATCAGAAATGTTTTGCTTAATAAAGTACTGGACTCAATCAAATTAACGAAACACGAAGGCTTGTGAAAGAGTTGGAGTTTTGCTAATGCGAAAATCGGAAGAGGTTGAGGGGAAATAAACAGAAAAGCGAATAGCAGTGGTTCAAACAAGCAAGGTAAAAAAAAAATTGTCAGCCTAGAAACCTAGGCGATAGAAGTGAAACTTCATGGATCTCGACGGGCACTTGAAATGCAAATACTCCCCTCTAGCTAGCAAGTTTTATGAGATAGAAATATTTCCTCGATAACAGAAGCCACTATTCATTATTCTGGAATTTTTAAGGGTATTAGGGTAATGAAAAGATAGTTAATGTTTTCGCCTCCATTTATAAAAAATCTATTCATTCACTTCCATACTTTCATGTTCAAGAAAAGATACAATTGGTTTGTGGTATGAAAAATATGAAATGAAAACTCGTGATTGTAAATTATTTAAATATCTTGAGAAAATTGCATCTATTATCGTGCCTGATCTTGTTGTTGAGTCTTTGGGATTATTATTCATTTTTAAATCAAATTTACTTTCTAAAAACTGTACAAGTGGTTGAGCTTCTTCCAAAGCAAAATTGACATTCAAAGCACCGCTTAAAATCATTGGCATAGTGTTCAAATCTTCTCCTAATTCTGCTGCACCAGAGGGAGTATATGCCAATAATGCTCGATGTATGAATTTTATTATATCGTTAATTCTCTGGTTCGGAGTGATGTAGAGAACAATCATTGCCACACTCTGTCCGCTTTCTATGACACATTCGGCCGCACAAATATCTCCAACTGCAGCAGCATTCACAGCAAACCAGTTAATTTGTTGTAGATTCATATCCATATGTGAAAAGACAATATTTATTCTGTCACTGGAGTTATGGTAGACAGCTACACCACCAGCTCTTACATCGGGACGTTTGAAATGGACGACACAATCGAAGTTCGGCACATCCACAGCTTCTTCATTATTTATCCACGTTTCCGACAATAATCGAATATTCGCTCGTTGGGCTACTGTGTCCATCAAGTCTACTGCGTGAGCCCATAAACTTTGGCAATTCATGGAGAATAATGAGAGTCCTCTTCTATTACTGATAAAATCTGTCATTGAGGAGGTGATAGTTGACAATTTGTTCACTGCTAGCCTACAAAACTCTTCCGCCAAACTGCTCGTCGATGCCGATACCTTCCGTCCATGATAGAATGTTTTATCATCATTTCGGGTGATAATGTACAGACCTTGTATGCTCGTTACTCGTGATAACGCTACGTATAATGTCTGTTGAGAATGATTTTTCTGATATTCGTAAACCACTTCCGGAACGGGACCACCTTGTGACTTGTGAATTGTCATCGCGCAGGCAGAAATCAGTGGAAGGTTATTACGCTTGGCAACGATAGTTTTATTATTGTTGAGGGGCATGCTGCCAGTTCTTCGAGAGATAGGCACTGCTGTCCTACAGATATTGTGAGCCTGCATATGGGCAGCTGCTTTCTTCCTCAATTTTTCTCCCGTTTTCGGAGCATTTGGGAAATTTAACCACACACGAGTCACATCCCCAGCCTCATTGCATTCAATATGTGCTAGTTGTCCTACAGCACCATTCGCCAAACCATCAGAAACATCTATATTGGTTGTTATAATGTAATTTTTGTCAAGAACTAGTGTTACCTCGTAGGGCAACCCACCGGTATCAATAACTGACATCTTGTGAAGTTTTTGCCATACAAATGCTTCTTGTTCATGATTTTGGCAGCCTATGTAGATATCGGTTGATACTGAGACGGTCCTATCCTCAATCGCATTCAAAATCCGTTGATTATACTCAGTGACAGCGTTATTTGTGAGAAATAAACGAATTCCATTAGGGCAAAATCGATCAGCTTCGTCAGTTGAGAAAAATCTAGCTTCAATCATTTGCAATTCGTCATTTTCCAACACCATACCATTCCCAATTTTCGTGAGGATCGATGAGAATGCTTGATTGGCCTGTCGCATCACCTGATCTAGCTCATAGAATTTCAGCCCACGCCATAAAGTTGGGCCAACCATACGTTGTTTCACTGCTTTGTAAATCGGGGTAGCTCTGACTGGTGGCAATTGCCGCAGATCACCAATTAAAATTAAATCCATTCCTCCGAAGTTGATATCAAAGTTACCCGTGATTTGCTTTAATCTGGAGTCAATTTGGGTTAGTAATTCTGCACCAATCATGCTGATCTCGTCAATTATTATCACTCTGACAAATTTGAAGAGATATCTGTATTGTTGTGCAATTTCAGTAGATAATGGAAGGAGCTTCGATAATGAGATCTTGAGAGCTGTGTGTACTGTTGTTCCATCTATTGCTACAGCAGCTTTTCCGGTTGAGGCACAGGTGATGAAGGCATTACAAAATCCATCATTGTTAGCGTATCGATTATAAATTTCCATTAACACTTTGATGACAAAAGTTTTGCCACATCCTGCTGGCCCAGTGAAGAAGATCTGCAGCGGAGACGTCTCAGCTCAGAGAGGAGGTGTGCTATTACATGCATCAATAGGTCTTTTTGCTTGACATTTGCCATTCTCATAATCTGGTGGAATTCATTGGTTGGCATTAAATTTTCTCTTTTTTTCGCAATTGCACCGAGTTTATTCAATGTAGCTAATTGCAAATCTCTGTTGACCTCTGAATTTTCATTATTATACAATTGTTCGAATGGATTTACTTCAGGGAATCTGTTTGCTATATTTTGCGCTTCATCTTCATCCGTAACATTATCCTCACGACATAAATCTCTGCAAATTTGAATTGTCTTCTCTATATCCAAATTTGATTCGAACATTTTACGATTAGCTGAAATCGTGTGTTCATTTTCATCATATATTTCGATGAATTTCATGTCAGCAAGGATTTGCTCTTCTTCATTCCTGAGTGGTAGATGTAATGTGACCATCTCACGCTTATACTCGTTATTATCATTAGCAATGTCATAATTCCTATAACGTATTACGCGTGGCTCCTTCCTTTGAACCCATCCTCCTCGGGGAGATTGTGTATAATTAGCGACAAACTGAGCAAGTGTTGTATTTTCCAGTTCTTCAGGCCTTTTCTCGTATTTAATGAACCAGTTGTCCTTCCATATATCAGTTGAATCTTCGCCGCATTCCATCTCATTCAATTCCTTCTGCGTTTTCCGAATTCGCTGTCGTTCTATTGGCCATACCGTAGCTATGTAGACAATTGAGACTGAGCTCTTGGACATTGGTTCCCGTAGTAAGTACCACGCAGCCTCCTGAATCGAAATTTCAACGGTATTGAGAACATCTACACTCATTTTTCTGGTTATTTCTACGATGTCCAATTCTGGGTGCTCATCCATGATCGTTATAATCTGCCTTTGTAAATTACTCATCCCTCTGTTGCTTTTGTTAACATATTCAACAACTTATTGGGCACACGAATATTCCTCAGTGATGAATTGAATATCCATATTAGATTTCAAGACGTTGAAAATGAAGGGGTTGAACACGTTGATCCATTTTTCAGATAATTGTCTTTTTACAAAAACTCACGGTCGTTTGATTCCACCCCTCAATATATTCTCATAATCTTCATCAGAACTGATCCGATTCTCTGCATAGAAGGTATCCATATCTGCATAATCATTATTCTCGAGATTGACTCGGATCGCCTTATCTCGCTCGGCGTATCTGCTGAATCCATCCTCAGTTTTTTGCATAGGTGTAAAGATTGTGGTTTTCCTAGATGGCATGAAAGGAGCTTCGAAGCGGCATTTTTGTGGTCCGTTCGCTGAGATTTTCTTATAACACGTAAAGGTATGTCCGTGAGTTACAAGCTTTTCATTGCCTGATGCTTCACTCGGTGATACTGAAGATAATTTGTCAATCAAGTCTATAGCTTTCTCTTTATCACTCAGAAGTGGATCTTCTGGTGCATTGTCTAGCCAGAGAAGAATGTGAGCATGAGGACTCCCGCGATGTTGAAATTCGATCCGTTTAAAATAATGGGCTACACGATACTGGCCAAACCGGCTATTCTTCTTAGACTGCAAAATAGTCATCAGTACATTCACCAATTTGTTAAAGTATAAAGCACAAGTCACTGCGTCCTCATCAATTAGGGTACTCTTTTCAATGAAATTCAACTGTGCAGCAATGTCTGCTGATATTTCAGCTCCATTATTTTCTAATTTATATAAAGTTTGTAATACCGTCTCCCACCCGATCTCGTTGGCACTCACAGTGAGGAATATGGTTGGTTTCCCCAATTTTCGGATCATAGCGAAGAGATCCCTTTTTCGTTCAGCCCAATGCCAAGCAGAATTGAGGATAGTACGCAGAAAAGCGAGATTACTCTCGATACAATTGTTTATATACTCTTCAAATTCGATCTGCCGGCGAGCTATGGCTGCATCCTTTCCGATATGTTTAAATGCAACAGTCAAACTATCACGAACTCTGATTCTCATGATTTTCATAGCCATATAGAGCAGGTGGTAGGGTGTAACTCCACGTCCATCAGAGCGCCTCAATTCACTTGTTGCCATCATGAACGGTGTTACTCGCACTCCTTCCCTGAAGGTTCGAAATTGGCCACAATAGATTGAAGGAAATGAGAGCTCTTCAGCGTGTTCATCAAAGAGTAAACTTTGTGGAACCTTCATCTCTCCTGATGCAATACGCAAATATTTGTCATGATTCCACAGCAAAGTCTGTTGTTGGGCAAACAGACTCTCTTCGATGGGAATGTCTTCGCTGATTTCTTCTCGGGGTATCTGGTTCTCATTGGCACTATTGTTAAAAAATGAATCATCAACTTTGATGTCATACAGTTGATATAGTGGTGTCGTTATTAGATGCTGCAACCAAGCCTTAATTTTTCTCTTGTTGATGAGACCACTCAAATAACTGGACTTGTGAATTTTCTTTTTCTTAGTGTGCACATTGATGCAATGGTCGTCATCAAGATGTCGTGGAAGATGTTTCACCATTGTATTCACTTCAACTGGAACGTTGATGATCTGTCCATATATTCCATATTGTCCATGTTCATGCCGTAATCGCCGTATTTGCATGAATGGAATTCTCGGTGATATCAGTTTTTCTGATACCAACTCGAGGGGTGGAAGATGGGCAGGTATGTGTGGATATGAGAAGCCATTATATACTGGCAATGTTGGGATAGAATTAGTGTTGAGTGATCGAAAGCAAGTGTTGCAAATTTTCATATTATCTCTATTCATTGTTGGTGCAATTGTGTCTAAAATCTCACTATGTTGACTGGCTGGAGCTCTCAAATCCTCTTGGAACCACAATCGATCACAGATGGAGCAAGGAAAACCGAAAGAATTATTCTTGAATTTTTTATCGAATTCTTTATGTATATTTTTAAATCGAGTGAAGTCTTTGTAAGGCAGGTTAGGGTTCACTGTTATACCTCTCACATCATCCTTCCTTGTTGATGGTCGTGGGATGTGTGCATCAACACGTGGAACATGCATACCGTGGAAAATTCTATTTGGAGCGTTTAGCGTCGCCAAAGGTTCATTACCATCGCCCGAATTATCGGTCTGTTCGAGTTCGTCTGCCAGTAAAGGGTTCGGAGGTGGTTGGATGCGAATCAAGATGGCGCCCGAATCTGCAAACTGGTTCGCATATTCAAACGTTTCTATTAGATATTTTTGCAATTTGATATTTTTAAAATTTAATATTTTTGAAGTTTTTAACATTTTGAAATTTTTCATATTTTTGCAATTTGAAATTTTTTGAATTAAGCAAATTTAAAGTTCAAAATTTGAATTTTTATAAGCCCAAAATTCTTCAAATTTGATACTATTAAAATTACAAATTTTGAAGATGCCGAATTTTTAGAATGTGAAATTTGGAAATTTTGAAATTCCACTTTTTTTAAATTGGAAACTTTTCAACTGAAAAATTTCCAACATTTTAAACTATTGAAATTCATAATTTTTGAATTTTAAAAAATTAAAACCTCTTCAGAACTTCAGTTTCCGAAATCAAAATTTTTTCATTTAAAAATTAACAATTTTTTTAAATTTAAATTTAGAAATTTAATATTTGGGTAATGTGAAATTATTTGAAATGGAAATTGTTGGAATTGGTTTTCTTTCAATTTAGTAGTTCCAAAAATTGAGATTTTTTCAATTGGAAATTGAAATTTTGGAAATTCGAAATTTTTCAATTTTCAAAAATTGAAAACTCTGAAGAACTTGAATTTTTTGAATTGTTCAAATTCGACATTTTTGATATTTCCGATTTTTATAATTCCAAATTTGGAATTTGGAATGAAAACAATCTAAATTTGTGAAATTTGAAACCATTTTGAAATTTGGAATTGTTAAAATTCAATTTTTTCTCAATTGAAAAGTTTTAAAATTTGATATTTTTGGAATTTAAAATTGTCGAAATTTTTCAATTTCAAGATTCTTCAAAATTTACCATTTTTTTAATTTGTAATTTTTTCCATTTGAATTTTTAAATTCATTACCATCGCCCAAATTATCGGTCTATTCGATTTCTTCTGCCAGTGAAGGGTTAGGATGTGGTTGTAAATTGATAGCCCTCTTCCTTGCTCTGTATTCTCGGACACGTTCAGTACTAGTTTTCGGTTTTTTCTTCACTTTATTTAGTTTATTTTTGGCACGCAGTCGATCTCTGTATTCTTTACACGACTGAGCATTTGATTTAGGCATAATGTATAGTTCTGATTAATATTTACACTATTTAATAGTACTTCTCACATCTCTATATAACCTCAAACACTTTGAAACACTATATAACCTCGATAAACAACAGATGCTGCACGACTGACGACACGTGCTAGGGATACTTTACAGCATAGCTAATCCCCATGTAAATTCCCATAAGAACTTCCCATACTCGGGTGAATAGTACGAACATTAGATGGAGCATCGATATTAGGTCGGCCGGCGGAGACTTCAGAACTAATGGCGCTAGAGGGCCACGTCCCGTTCACATGAGTCAGACAAGGAGAGGGATACTTAGACCATCCTTCTCTGACCCTTTTAGGGTATGGACAATGCACAGCGCTGCTGCCATCTGCGCTAACTTTGACCGGCCAACCTAATTCCGTGCGTACACGTACCTATATTGTGGAGTTACCTACCGTGCCCCCCCTCCCCCCCTTCCCATGACACTTCCTGGCTCATTTCGTCGGAGCTAATGCCCCTCCACGCATGCTACCCCTCTCTCGTTTTTTCCTACTCCGAATCTCTCGCGTTTTCGTTTCTCTCCCATGTGTCCTTCCGTCCGACCGCCCCACCACGCACACCATCCCCTCCCTTTTCCTGTCACTTTTTCGTTACATTCGATATCGGAATTACAGCCCAACGAGCGTAAAGAAGTTTCACTTCAAAAATATATGTTGGTTCATGGGAAGTGGAATTCACCGAAGCCCAGTTATGTACATCCTCAGAGACGCAAATCCTTTGGGATGCCAAGGAACAGATGAGAAACGACTATGAAATGGATTTGCTTGGGGTGGTAGTTACAGACAGTTTGATGGAGATGAACATTGAGCCAGAAACCGAGTTGTGGTGTTTTTTAGATCAGAGAGCCTTGGTTGACGGAGCGCTGGAGATCTCCTCACTAAGCGCGTGGAGTGCCTCGTATTCGAGTTTCACTCTCAATGGAGAGGCCTTGCTTGTAGGCCATTTACCAAGTAACGTTTTTTTATCTATTTGCCCATTGTCTTCAGTCTTCTCATCGCAGAATGAGAATCTCAGAAACAGCCCAACCGGCCGAGAGCTATTGCGTATCTATACACTTCCCAATACCCCCCACCATTACGCCATTTGCCGTCGTAGATAATTATAAATATTTGAGTTCCTTTTTTTGGCGCGCACCTCTACAATGACCAGTTTTATTCACGGTGCTTGCGCCAATGGTTCCCGATCGCCCATCAGTTCATTGTACGTAAACAACAAAATGCATCTAAATGATTAATTTTAACATTCTTTTCTATTACTATATAGACAAAACGAATTTTTTGGCTCATTTCAAATGGCCAAAATGTGCCTAGAATTGGAAACCACTGTGCGGATACTAGGACGCCCCCAAAAATCTAAGCTGGCACAGATTTTTTTTCGATTCTCCATAACCTCAACTGCCAAATATTTGGATTATAAGGTGAGTTAATCAGAATTTGGGTAGAAATAGCTAGTTAGTGGTAATCAATGATATAGAAAAGAAACATTCAGACTTCTCTTTTCTCATCTTTTAATTTACGAAATACCCTAGATTTAAGTTATGCATTTTTAAGCAAAACTACCATTGAAGCAAATTCATTTGATATATTTCTTCCTTTTACGGACTTTCAGAGCTTCAGTGCCCTTTATATTTCACTTACATATGGTATTTTTAACCTAAACTTAATCTCTACTTTATAATACATGCCTCCTATCGATCTATCCATCCATAACTCAAGCTAGAACCATAACCAGAATCAGGGGGGCGCTCTGTTTCCGTGCTCCTCATGTTCTTTCCTCACAATCGTCCCCTTCGAATCCCACCGGCACGCACCTCTAACCCCTCCAACCCTCGTATCCTCTCTCCAAATCTTCAGCTCTCGTCCAAACCCTCACCCACTCTGTCCGCATTCGAATTCAACGTCCCATATCCATCCACATTTCATACATAATCACCATAACCCATCCATTGACATACCTCGAAAAACTCTCATCCTTACTCCCGGTCCCTGCCACACTGCAAAAATAATACACTGCCACTCCCCTTTCTCTTTCCCCCATCTCCCACAACCTGTCTCAACGCCGCTCCTTCCTAACTATCTCCCTCTCCCTTCCGGCCCTATCTCTATAGAGTCCTTCCTCACTCCCCCATCCACCCTTACTATTCTCCCTCCTCTATCCCCTTCCAACCCCACTTTCTGTCCCTCATTAACTAAACACCCGTTCATACTCTCTCCCCTTTAGAGTTTACCACTTTACCTTTAGCTCTCCCTTCCTTCGCTTTTCGTTCTATTGCCCACTTGATTCTCCTCTGCCATGTCCATGTCAGGTCGTTTTCAATCCTTTCTTTTCTCCCCTTCAATTTTTTCTTTTCCAACATTACATCCCTCTTCGCAACCATATCCTTCAAACTCACCCACACTAACTTCCTCTCATTCCTTCCATCCCCATTCCCTATCACGCTTGAGTCCTCAATGACTCCTTCCACCCCCAAGAAACTCAAGGTACCTTTTTTCCGCTCTCAAACCGCCCTCTTCCTTCTCCTTCCCCCTCCTAGCCGCTTCCTTCTCCCCCCCCCCTCCTCACCCCTTCCTATCCCTTTATCTTTACTTTTTCTCCTCCACTCCAGACTCTCCATCATTTCCTGAACCACCTGCTCTCCACGCTGTAAGATTTGACATCGACGACCACCTCGCCGCGTCATATTTCAACCTGTCCACATTTGGAACTTTCCCTTTTTCTCACCTACTTCCGATGTCGCATCTCATTCCACACGCAAACACCCCACATGTACTCACTGACTTATACTCATGTCCTCCCCTTCCTCACTTACACACCACACTCCCTCTGATCTCTCTAACCTCACTCTTCTCGCACCGCCTATTTTACTCTTCCCACTTTCCTAATACACTCTTCTATTCTACCTTTACGCTCGCTCTCCTCACAAATACCACCCACTCCCTTTTCTTATCACCCTTGGTGTCGGCGCTGGCTCTCTCTCATCTCAACTACTGCTCAGCAGTATATCCTGATATCTCCGACGAACTACGACTCAGGCTTCAAAGACTGCAGAATTCGTGCATCAGATATGTAGTCGGCCTTCGCAGGGATGACCATGTTACCCCTTTTAGGCGAGAACTCTGCTGGCTCACAACTGATTCGCGACGCATGTATTTCTCTGTCATTTTGATTTATAAAGCGCGTCGCATCAGTGTGCACCGGTTGAGGAATCCCGTACGCGGTGGAATGGTCCCGGAGCTCAACATTCCGTTTGCACGCACAGAAACTGCAGTGCGATCGTTTAAAATTCAAGGAGTACATTCTGGAATTCCTTGCCCGACCGAGTACGCGACGTCACCTCTCTGGCTCGTTTTTGAAGCATCCTCTTCAGATATCTTTCTGATTATGAAGAGCCCCTCCCACTCCCAACGTTACCTATTTCGTCTTAATATTTGCATATTGATTAGGGTCGCAGTTCTCACAAATAAATACCTGAATTACGTGTACAAATCTTGTCAGATTGGATTATTCCACTTGTGCTTGCATCTATATGTATATTTATTTCATTTAAATTTCCGACTGAGAAGTACCGTAGACAGTATTATTTAAATTATTTATTTAAGCAGTCCATTAATCTATTTTAAAGATTTTATTACATTTTATCATTATGACATACGAGACTGATTAGCATTAATTATCGCACTGTGATATATCCAATTTGTGATATCACTTAGGATACTGTTACATGCAATATTTTTTAAAGATTTTAGAAATAAACAGCATGTCTCTCTCTCAGCATGTGAGCCCCCTGAACAGCCCTCCTGTCCATTTGCTTGCTCTTCTCCCATCTGCCTTTCCTTCTCCCCTCAGTAGTTCCTGTGCTCCTAATTTGCACTGGACTGGTGTTTCTAACTGAGGACCTGTTGTTGTTGATTGTTTATTATGTTTTTTATTATCTTATTTTCATTTTTATTATTCTTACTTTTGTTTTTATTTTTATGTCTTATGGTCGAGTCTAAGGCCTGATCCTGTGCCCATCAGGGTTGGTTATCTTTCCTGCTTGCACTTGTGCTTGTTGCTGATTATTTGAGTTACTTTCTTAAGTAAGCGTGAGAGAAGCTTGTGTTTTTTGTTCGATATTGTAAATCGGTGCACCTTGGTCCTAATCTTTTGTACAACATAATGTACTGTAATGAATCATCAATCAATCAATGAATCTCTCCCTTCACCTTTTCCCTGATTTTTCTGCCTGAAAAATCCAACAAATCTAGCCTTCTTATCCTCACGCACCCGACACCTTTCACACCGGAAACGGAAGCCGCAAAACAACCATTGTTGTTTTATTTACAAATATTTCAACTCAAACAGTCAATTTTTAAAGTTGATTCTTCTATTTTAAATATTCTAGCTTGTAATTATACATTTCGCATTCTGAATGTTGAAGTTATTTTTCGAATTTGAATTTCACGTTATTGAAGTTTGAACTTATTATTATTAGATGTTTGGTATTTCCATTAATAAATTTTCAATTTTCTTGTTTTCGTTTTTTTTTTACTTTTTCGAGGTTCACTTCTGCAATTCATGATTTTCCCATTATTTCACTTCGCGTTTCTTTTGTTTCAATTCTTACAAGAAAAGAAGTTATGTTTTTGCGCTGACCGCCGCGACGCCATATTGTGCCGATACAGTAGTTTCCCTTCTAACCGCCGCCTCAGTAATCCCCAAAACTTTCCCACGCCGTTTGCCCTCCCTTCACCAAATTTCCACCTCCATGGAAACATCGCTTGTCCTTGTCTGCGACGTCATGCATAGAAAGGTGCGCTGTAATCCGTAAATACAATAAACACTGCATGGCCCAGCAAGCCGTTACCAATAGCCATAACCCCTCAATAAGTACAAAATGTCAACTCCCGGGAAAAAACATAAACATGTGTCAACTGAAATAGAAATGAAGTTACGCGCTATTGATGAAGTAAAAAGTGGCACGCCAATGAGTGATCTGGCAAAGACTTCAAATCTCAGTGAAAAAAAAAATGGTGTGTCATGAAGACACGCGATAGAAGTGAAACTGAATGATTGGATCGGCAAGGATTATTTAATTTTCTATGTTTAGAGGGAGAGGAATCATTTTAATCACGTGTCAAACACTTCGTGATAGTAAATATTAATTTATTCATCATAATAATTATACTCTTTTCAAGATACAATAATATTAGTATGAATATGATGAATTAAATCTCAATCAGCTTCACCTTCATTCTCTGGTAGACTCTTCATGAACGAAATGATAGGTTTGCGGTAACTAAAATAGGTAATGAAGACTCTTGACTCCAAATTTTCGATGTAACGTGAGAAAACTGCATCGATCGTGGTACCATGGCGTGTAGTCGATTCAATTGGTGAATTGTTCATTTCCGATGACAATTTATGTTGCAAGAACTGAATTAATGGCTTGGAATCCTCTGAAGCAAAATTAACATTAAAATCTCCACCTAGAATCATAGGTATTTTGTCCAGCTCTACTCCAACTTCTGCAGCCCCCATTGGAGTATACGGCAGCAAGTGAACGTGAATAAACTCTATTATTTTCGCCATCTTCTGATTTGGTGAAATATAGAGTACTATAAGCATAATCCGCTGTCAGCTTTCTGTGCGACATTCAGCTGCACACATTTCTCCAACAGATGACAACCCAATTGAAAGCGATTCTAGTTGTTTCAAGTTCAGGTCCATATTGGGTGTCATGATGTTCGTTCCATGAGCAGTATTGCAAAGTATTGCGACATCCCCTGCTCTCACATTATGTATTTTGAACTGAACGACACAATTAAAATTGGGAACATCAATTTCTTGATCGTTTTCCTTCCACGTCTCTGAAAGTATCAATATATTAGACCGTAGAATCAGCGGATCATTGAAATCTCCGCTATGAGCTCCTAAGCTTTGGCAATTGAGGATTGTTATTGATAAGCCTGGTCTGCTGATGAACTCTCGGAGAATGTCAGCCAAAGTTATCAATGGATTTGTTGATAATCTTCTAAATTCTGATTGTAGCTTGTCCATTGATTGAGCTTTTTTCCGTCCATGATAAAATTTGTTCCTTCCATCCTTCGCAACGATGTCCAATCCCTGTATACTTGTGACACGGGACAAGGCTACGTAAAGGAGTTGTTGTGAATGTGTCTTTTCGTATTCATAGACGATTTGATTAAACGTACCACCTTGAGACATGTGGATAGTTATAGCACACGCTGATACCAATGGCAGATGATTTCTTTTGACGAAAATCGTTTTATTATTGTTCATATATATCGTAGAAGTTCTTCGTGCAATGGGAACTGCCGTGTGGCTGATGTTGTTTGCTTGGATGAACGCAGCAGCTTTTCTCCGGATCTTCTGCCCCGTCTTTGGTGAATCTGGAAATTCCAGCCACACACTGCCCCTGCCTCATCAGTTTCGATATGAACTAGTTTACCAACTGCGCCGTTTGCTAAACCATCCGAGACATCCAGATTGGTTGTTATTATATACCATTTATCTAACACCAGTATTATCTCGTAGGGCAGACCTCCAGTGTCTATTACCGTTTTTTTATGCAATTTTTTTCGTACAAATGATTGTTGCTCAGCATTATGGCAGCCGGTGAATACATCAGTAGCTATTGAGACTGTTTTATTCTCTGCAGAATTAAGAATTGTCAAATTGTATTCGTTTACAGCATTATTTGTCAAATATAGCCGAATTCCATGTGGACAAAGACGATCTGCTTCCTCTCTTGTATAAAAACGAGATTCGATTAGGTGTATCTGTTCTTGATCCAATTCTTCGCCATTTCTAATTTTAGTTAATAAAGAGGAGAAATCAGCATTCGCTTGTCTCATGACTTTATCCAATTCATAGAACTTCAAGTCACGCCAAAGTGTTGGTGCTGCTATGCGTCGTTTTGTTGCTTGATAGATGGGTGTAGCACGCACTGGAGGTAACTGACGCAAATCACCTATGAAAATGATATCCATTCCTCCAAAATTATGTTGGAAATTTCCTGTTATTTGTTTTAACCGTGCGTCAATTTGAGACAGCAATTCCGCTCCTACCATACTGACCTCATCGATGAGTATAACTTGGACGTATTTGAAGAGCATTCTGTACTGTTGAGCCACTTCAATTGATAATGGTAATAGTTTGGAAAGGGATATTTTCAATGCAGTGTGGATTGTCGTACCATCAATTGCTATTGCAGCCTTTCCTGTTGATGCACATGCGATGTAAGCATTGCAAAAACCATCATTATCTGTGAAGCGGTTGTAAATTTCCATGAGGAGTCTAATGAGGAATGTCTTCCCACATCCTGCTAGCCCAGTGAAGAAAACTTGGAGTGGTGATCGGTTTGATGAGAGGAGATTAGCAATCACATGCATCAGGAGTGCTTTCTGCCTCTGATTGGCCATTCTCATTAGTTCATAAAATTGTTCATTAGACATTAAATTATCCCTTTTCTTTGCGATAGCACCCAGTTTGTTAAGTGTTGCTAACCGCAGATCGTCGTTCATTATGTGGTCAGCGTTATACAATTCTTGAAAAGGATTTGCTTCAGGAAAAAGGCGACCTACGTTGTCTCCTTCAGCATCATCATCTTGATTTAATTCATCTTCACGACACAACTCTCGGCATATCTCGATGGTTTTCTGGATATCTAAATTCGATGAGAATTCTTTATGTCGCTCCAAAATCAATATTTTGTTGTCGTCGTAAATCTGTATGAATTTAGTTTCTGCAAGAATTTCATTTTCTTCGTCTCGGATTGGAATATACGAAGTCACCATTTCCCGTTTGTATTCATTGAAATCATCAGCCATGTCGTAGTTTCTGTACCGAATAATCCGAGGTTCTTTCCTTCGTGTCCAATTCCCCTGATTATTCAGTGTGTAATGAGCAACAAACTGGGCCAAATTGACATCTTCTAGCTCTTCAGGTCTCTTTTCGTACTTGTCAAACCAATTTTCTTTCCATATGTTTGTTGCCTCATCATCAGCATCCATTTCATTGAGTTCTTTCTGAGTTTTTCGAATTCTTTGTCTTTCGATCGGCCATATGGTTGAAATATAGGTAACAACTGAAGAAGACGTTGACATCGGTTCACGCAGAAGGTACCATGCAGCTTCCTGTCTGGTAATTTGGACAGTATTTAGCATGTCAACGCTCATTTTCCTAGTAATTTCGACAATATCGAACTCTGGATGTTCATCCATTATTTCAGTGATGTTACGTTGGAGATTGTTAATTCCACGGTTCATTTTATTGACGTATTCCACTACGTATGCAGCACATGAGTATTCTTCGGTGATAAATTGCACATCCATGTTTGATTTCAAAATATTGAAAATGAATGGGTTGAATGGATTATGCCACTTTTCCATGGGTTGACGTTTAACAAATACTCTGGGACGATTGATGCCAGCTCGAAGCACATTCATGTAGTAATCATCTGATAGTATTCCATTTCCCTGATAGAAACTATCAATATCAGCATAGTCATTGTTCTCTAAGTTTGTTCTTATCGTGTTGTAATGTTGTTTATACGTGTGGAATCCTGCTTCTTCTTTCTGCATTGGTGTCAGTATAGTTGTGTATCTGCATGGCATGAATGGAGCTTCAAATCTGCATTTTTGATGAGCGTTCGCAGCTACTTATTTGTAACATGTGAACGTGTGCTTATGTGTCTGTAGTTTGATGTTCCCCGACGATTCTGAAGTGGCCACTGATATCAATGAATCAACTAGTTCAATAGCTTTTAGTCGGTCAGCATCTAGTGGATCCGCTGGAGCATTCTCAAGCCATAGCAGAATGTGTGTATGGGGGCTCCTACGATGCTGGAATTCAATTCTGTTAAAATAATGGACAACATGATATTTCCCGAAGGGAGAACACTTTTTGGACTGAAGTATGTTCAGTATAACATTGATGAGCTTATTAAAATAGATGGCACATGTTACAGCATCTTCATTAATGAGTGTGCTCTTTTCAATATAATGGAGTTCCTGATCATCTTGTTCTGTAATTTCTGCTCCATTATTCTTCAATTTATATAATAATTGTAATAATGAGGGCCAACCAACTTCATTGCGAATAAGTCTCTCTTTCTTTCAGCCCAATACCAAGTCGAGTTAGGGATACAACGTAGAAAAGCCAAGTTGCTTTCTATACAATGATTTATATACTCCTCTGATTGAATTTGTTCACGTGTAATTTTTGTGTCTTTATCTACGTGTTTAAAAGCAATGGCTAGACTGTCACGGACTCTAAACCCATAATTTTTATTGCCATATAGAGTAAATGATGAGGTGTAACCCCACGTCGATCAGATCTCCTTAGCTCACTGGTAGCCATCATGAATGGAGTCACATTGAGATCTTCACTAAAGCGCCGGAATTGTCCGAGATAGATAGTAGGGAAAGATAACTCTTCTGCATGCTCATCAAATAATAGACTGTGAGGGGCATTCATTTCTCCAGGAGCAATCGTCAAATATTTATCGTCATTCCAGAGTAATGTGTGTTGCTGAGCGAACAGGCTCTCCTCCATGGGGATGTCTTCACTCAGTTCATCTATAGGTATCTGATGAACGACACAATCCTCAGTAAAGAAAGATTCATCAACTTTGATGTCGTACAGTTGATACAATGGACTCGGTACTACCCATCTTAGCCATATTTTAATATTTCTCTTGTTTATTAAACCTGTCAAGTAGCTTGATCGATGAATTTTTTTTCTCTTGATATGAACGTAAACACAGTGATCGTCGTCAATGTTCCTGGGCAAGTGATTGACCATTGTATTGACATCCACTGGAACATTGATCACCTGCCCCAAAATTCCAAATTGTCCATGCACATGACGCAATCTGCGAATTTGCATAAATGGAATTCTAGGAGAAATGAGTCTCTCGGACACTAAATCTAACTTCGGAAGATGTGCAGGGATCGGGGGATATACAAAGCCATTCAATTTCGACAATGTTGGAATTTTGTCTCTCCTCAAAGCCTGGCGACAGCTGGTGCATGCCAGCTCATTATTACTTCTGAATCCTGGAAATGTTTGTTGAATACGAATTTCGTTTTCAACGGATAGAGTCTTCAAGTCATTTTTAAACCATAATCTATCACATACACAACACGTAAAACCGAATGGATTATTTATAAAATCACGGTGAAAGTTCTTATGTGCAGTTTTAAACTTATTAAAGTCTGAATATTGTAATCGATCACCGCTATGTACATCACAATCAGGAGGAGGATGAGTCGAAGTCGTTGCTAATAGTTCATTCTCTGGATTATTTACACTATCGTCCACGCTGTCACTTAAGAGGTTAGCACGTGTTTGCCTCCGTTCCCTGCTATCTCGTTCAATTTCAGTTCTACTTTTTTTCCGTTTTCTATTCTGATCAATTCCTTCACTCGCCCGTTTTTTCTCCCGCCACGTTTTTGTCCTTTCTGCACCCGACTTCGGCATATTTGCACAAAACTCTCGATTTAAGTAATGACGATACGCACAAAAAAAAAAATACGTTGCTTATGATCACTGTGTTAGAAACCAACAGCTGTTTTCCGCGATCGCGACGCCGCCTGAATGCAGAGCATGACATGAAAGACAGAAAGTCGTCCGTCTCATTCTCGCAAGATACACGAAGGCCTCTCACTCTCGCCCGATAGATGAGACGTAAGGTAGTCCGTCTCACTCTCGCTCGATTCCCGGAGGCCTCTCACTCTTACTTACTACGTTAGAGCGAGCGTCACCAAAAAGGTTGCCGATCGAGATTTCAAAACCCTCCCATAAGAAGTTTCACTTCAAAAAACAAAGCGACTCATGAAACCTTATAATGAAAAAGTTGATCAAGCCACTTGTCCAGTAGTTTGCAGCGGAATTTTCAGCGAGTCTAGGATGGTTAACGCGTCGCAAGAAACGCCATGGTATCAAATGTATGGCTATTGCCGGTGCGAGGTCGTCCGCGAATTGTGAGGGAGCAGATGAGTATAAAAAGGAGTTCAAGCGCATTGTGGCTGAAGAAGGTGTCTCCACCCACCAAATCATTCATTGCGATGAAACTGGCCTAAACTTCAGGAAACTGCCGAGGAGACTCTGAGTGCCAACTCAAGTGCGCCAAGACTGAAACTCCAGAACGAAAGACTAACAGTATTAGCTTGTAGTAATGCATCTGGAACGTTCGAGATGCCCCTAGTGGTATTGGGTAGATCTGCAAAAGCCAGGGATCTCAAGGACATAACTCATCTGACCGTGACGTACAAAGGTCAGAAAAATGCTTGGGTGACAGGCCCGATTTCCGAAGAATGGTTCCAGCAAGAATTCGAGCCTCTTGTGAAGGCATTCTTGCAACAGTCAGGGCTTCCCCAGACAGCCATTCTTTTCATGGATAATTGTGGTGCCCACCCTCAAAATATGAAAAGTGATTTTATTAAAATCAAGTTTTTTCCCGCCAATACCACTTCAATACTTCAACCCATGCTTCAACAAATGCTTTATCGACGTCGGTTGATGATTTTTGTGTTGGATGATGTCAATAAGGGAGAGGAACTAGCCCAATCCCTGAAAAAAGTCAAAGTTAAAGAAGTAATTTTTTGGGTAGCAGAAGCCTGGATCGAAATTCCCAGTTCAACAATTATCAAATCATGCAAACCAGTAAGTTTTAATTGCATGTTTATTCCCCCCCCCCCCCCCCACCCCCAGAAAATATAGGTAAAGTAAATTTGCCAAGAAAAAAAAATAATATTGTAAATTTGGAAAATGTAAGAATTCGTAACATTTTAAATATTTCTGTAATTCCACAAATTACAAAAATAAAGGAAAATATTTGGAGGATTTTGTTTCTCAAGTATTAAATTTCACAAATTGTAAAAATGAAGGAGTTCTAAAGAAATGTAATGAGGCCAAATTTTTTTTACTTCAATTAAAAAATTCTCGAAATCCCGAATTCGGTAAGGAACAGTTACTTCAAAAGTTGTAAACATTCGAACAATTTCCAAACATTGAAATTTCACCAATTTCATATATTGCGAAAATTGAAAAATTTTCATGTGTCCATTCTGCCCGAGTATCCATTTTGCCCCGCCCTCTCATAATTCACAATGAATTTCTGAACAATGAGTCATATTCAAAGTACATATCGGGCAACCTGGAGGTAGAATGGACACCTTTAAACCAAATGATAGTTATGCTCAGAAATTTACAATGATAATTGTAATTTAAAGGATTTGTTACAGTAAAAACAACAACTTGAAAATTATTCTCAAATGTCAAAAATTTCCCATAATCTCAAATCGTGTAGAAAAAGAAAATTTGCTGAAATATTCATATTTAAAACAATATTAAAAGCTTTTGAATTTTCGAAAATTGGAGAATTCAATAACTACAGATGTTTCTCATATTTAAAAAAAACGAAAATTGATAACTCGAATCAAATTTCGAGGCCTACAAAATTCCCAAAAATTTCAAAAATCACGAATTAGAAAAATTTGAAAATTGTAAAATTTAAAACGTTTACAAATGATAAATAATTATATAAGAAAAGAAAATTCGAAATATAGGACATTTTCCAATTCCCAATTGAGAATTCAAAAACATTTAGTTTGAGTGTTCTAATTTTTAACATCCTTCAAATTTCACAAAATTGTAAATGCAAAAATTGGATGTTTCGGGGATGTCGATTTTGCCTCATGCTCTTTTTCGTTCAGTAAATTACTGGCTCATTCATCACGGATGGAACAAAGGTTATGTCACGATTTCAGGTCTGGCCCCAAATCATGGAAGATCCCACAATCATGAGTATTTCGGAAGACCTTAATAATAGTCACAATGAGAAACGACACCATATCGACTGTACTCAGTTCCTCCAAATTTGCAAAAATGGGCATAATGCTTACAGGGGACTTGAATCAGCTGACGTAGATAGTTGGTTAAATCCTGGAGTTTCATTAATAGAGGATGAGTGTTTTACGCAAGGGGGGATTGTTGAAATTGTCAATAATCAAGACACTGTGATGGGCATTGATCAAAATTTGTCAAATAGTGAAGGGCTAGATCATTCTGAGGAGGTCTCGTTGCATCAAGCAATTTCATCTATTGATATTGTCCTACGTTATTGCAAGTCAAACTCCTCATTCAGCAGAGATCAGATCCTCAAGTTATCTGACATTCAAGAGATATTGAAAACTGAAATACGAGATTTAACTCAATGGTGGCTATCGCAAAAATGAAGGATGGGAAATGATATTGGGAAGAGAGCGTCCACTGATTTGGTGAAAAAATTTCTAGCTAGTTCTCCGATTTCCAAATAAAAAGGCTGATTTTAGAGTATATTTAGCAACCAAAGACTATAGCTATCAAAATTGTTATTCTTACAATCTCAGATAAAAATTAGTTTTCATTACAACAAAAATTTCATTTATGGATAAGGAAATTAGTCAAATATTCAAGTTTAGTATTCGAAAAATGACCTAGTGAGTTTGAAATTATTTCAAACACCATACAGTAAACGCACTGAATCAAAATTGTGATATGAATAATTTCAGTTGCGGATGTGGGTACGGAAATAATATAGTTATGCTCATGATCTGACATTAGAAGTTTGTCAGAATATTCGAAAAATAAAAATTTCAAACTTTTCAGTTCAATTCTCAAAAATTTGAAATTCCACCAATTTCAAACTTGAAAAATTTCAAATATGACAGAACGGGATTGCCAGAAATACGCGTCAATAGTTTCGAACTTTAACTTGGAAAATTTTACATGAGTCCTAGAATCGACTTTGACACTCAGTGCGTGACGCACTGTTCGTTACTCGGGCAAAAAAACTTTTGCGGCGATCGTGATGTTGCACTCCTCGGCTTGGCCTCGGACTGCAACATCACAATCGCCAAAACATTTTTCCTTTATACCTCGGTCGAAAGTACGTATATTCGTCATCAATTTCGGAACAGAAAGTCTAAGATTCGTGCATCGATGAAACTACACCGACGCCATCTACAACAGCGGGACGAAATTTTTTTTTCCGCGCATCGGTGCGTGGGAGTGTTGTCAGTCACTAGTCATCACCTCTCTATACGATAATGTAAAATTTCACTTTCGACCGGCTATAAAGAAAAATAGTATACACCACACGGGCAGAAGTTTGAAAGAGCTGAACTTCGCGCTATGATGGCCTCAGCTTCGCCTCGGGCATCATCGCGCGCAGTGCAGGAATTTCATACTTTCTGCCCTTATCGTGTAATATACTATTTTATGCCCTTGTTACGAAAAGTACTATTTGAGTCAGGCGACTACATTCACGCCGATGCCTTACATTGCCATCTATGTGTTTTCCCTTTGTCTATCTCATGAATCGGCTTTGCCAACGGGTCTAATTGTTCGTTCTTTGTCTTCATAGAAATAAGGTTAGTAAACACGTACAGGTCTTAGCGTAAATCGGAACAAGCCGGCGGTCCTCGGGTCCCCCATTCGACTGTGTCAAATATGTCACCGTTTTTGTTTATTTCCCCCAATTTCATTGGTGGTAAGCTTCCGAATGGCCCCATTGCACACAAAATCAAAATGTTCCAGTACTGAAAGACCTTTTTCCAGACGAGCGGGAACAAAAACAGGAATATCTCATATTACCCCAAGTAATTGACTAAATGTTGTTCAACCAGTTCATAGATCTCATTAAGGCTTATATTTTGGAAATAAAATGGGATGAAATGAGCCTGAAGCTGGCGGGAGTGGCCAGCGGGAACGGGACGGTCAAAAGCACAAACTTTTGGTTACGACTGCACAGGGAACTCTCACTTGTTTATTCGAACGGGCTGTTCCATACTTAGATGGTAATGAGATAGGGGGGAATTAGTGACGTTAATTAGTAATGTTTTATACAGTTGAAACGTGCGTTATGATCTTATTAATCTTCAAACAGCTGGAGAAAGAAAAAAATGAAAAACAAATAGCAATACCAAATCTAGGGATAGGGGCATTAGAAAAACTAACCGTTGACCTGAAGCACCAGTTAGTCGTTTTTTAACTTTAAAGTAAAACAAATTGGACTTTTCAGATTAGGCTGGGTTTTTCAGTTAGGGCGGGTCCCAATTGGGCATATTTTTGGGAATTTTCATATTTTTTAGGTTCAGACGAGTAGTTTAGCATATTTCCAGAATTTTTGGGATTTTCAGGTTAGGACGCGTAATTGGCAGTATTTCAGGGATTTTTCGGCTTGTTTAGGTTAGGACGGGTAGTTTAACATATTTCCAGAATTTTTGGGATTTTCAGGTTAGGACGAGTAATTGGCAGTATTTCAGGGATTTTTCGGGGTTTTTAGGTTAGGACGGGTAGTTTCGGATATTTCCAGAATTTTTGGGATTTTCAGGTTAGGACGAGCGATTGGCAGTATTTCAGGGATTTTTGGGGGTTTTTAGGTTAGGGCGGGTATTTTGGGATATTTCCAGAATTTTTGGGATTTTCAGGTTAGGACGAGTAATTGGCAGTATTTCAGGGATTTTTCGGGTTTTTTAGGTTAGGACGGGCAGTTTAAGATATTTTCAGAATTTTTGGGATTTTCAGGTTAGGACGAGTAATTGGCAGTATTTCAGTGATTTTTCGGTTTTTTAGGTTAGGACGGCCAGTTTAAGATATTTCCAGAATTTTTGGGATTTTCAGGTTAGGACGAGTGATTGGCAGTATTTCAGGGATTTCTCGGGGTTTTTAGATTAGGACGGATATTTTGGGATATTTCCAGAATTTTTGGGATTTTCAGGTTAGGACGAGTAATTGGCAGTATTTCAGGGATTTTTCGGCTTTTTTAGGTTAGGACGGGTAGTTTAAGATATTTCCAGAATTTTTGGGATTTTCAGGTTGGGACGAGTAATTGGCAGTATTTCAGGGATTTTTCGGGGTTTTTAGGTTAGGACGGGTAGTTTGGGATATTCCCAGAATTTTTAGGATTTTCAGGTTAGGACGAGTGATTGGCAGTATTTCAGGGCTTATTCGGGGTTTTTAGGTTAGGACGGGTATTTTCGGATATTTCCAGAATTTTTGGGATTTTCAGGTTAGGACGAGTAATTGGCAGTATTTCAGGGATTTTTCGGGTTTTTTAGGTTAGGACGGGCAGTTTAAGATATTTTCAGAATTTTTGGGATTTTCAGGTTAGGACGAGTAATTGGCAGTATTTCAGGGATTTTTCGGGTTTTTTAGGTTAGGATGGCCAGTTTAAGATATTTCCAGAATTTTTGGGATTTTCAGGTAGGGACGAGTAATAGGCAGTATTTCAGGGATTTTTCGGGGTTTTTACGTTAGGACGGGTAGTTTGGGATATTTCCAGAATTTTTTGCGATTTTCAGGTTAAGACGAGTAATTGGCAGTATTTCAGGGGTTTTTCGGGTTTTTTAGGTTAGGACGGGTAGTTTAAGATATTTCCAGCATTTTTGGAATTTTCAGGTTAGGACGAGTAATTGGCAGTATTTCAGGGATTGTTCGGGGTTTTTAGGGTAGGACGGGTAGTCGAGGATATTTCGGCAACATTATGCTCATTTTTTAATTTCAATGGATTCCGATTTAAACAAAAAATTGTGGTCTAGTAAAAAGAGGCGGAGTTGATATTTTGTAGGGGGGTCATCTAGGAGTAGGGCAAGTAGAAAAAATAGTGCCATATGCAATTTTCGATTCTGCGGATTTTATGACGCTGAAGCTGACGCGAGAATGACCAGCGATAATGGTGAGGGGCCCGGCGCCTCGACTTGTCACGGCACTGTATCACCCCTACCATGCTCATAGGCTCCTCGCAATGCTAATAGAGAGATAGACAAATAAATAAATAACTAAATAAATAATTGAATAAACAAATAAATAAATAAATAAATAAATAAATCAATGAATGAATAAAGGAATAATTTTTTTTTCGGAAAATGAGTATATTTGTTTGGCACTTAACATGGCCGCCCCGACTTGGATTTTTTTAGGGTGGTACTCTAGGGGTCGGGGAGGTCAAAACGGAAAACAAATACCCGGGGCGCCAATGCGTAGATTTTATAAACTTAAATAAAAAAATAATTAATAATTTTTTGGGACCTCATATGGCCGCCCCGACTTGAATTTTTTTAGGGGGGTGCTCTAGGGGTAGGGGAGATCAGAAACTAAAACAATTACGCGGGGCGCCGATGCGTAAATTTTATCACCTTAAATAAAAAAAACATAATACTTTTCGGATTGGCGGATTTACGCATTGGCGCCCACGTAATTGTTTTAGTTTTTGAACTGCCCTACCCCTAGAGTACCCCCCTAAAAAAATTCAAGTCGAGGCGGCCATGTTAGGTCCCAAAAAATTAGTAATTTTTTTTTTAGGTGTATAAAATCTACGCATTGGCGCCCCGGGTAATTTTTTTCCGTTTTGACCTCCCCTACCCCTAGAGTACCCCTCTAAAAAAATTCAAGTCGGGGCGGCCATGTCAGGTCCCGAAAAATTATTAATTTTTTTTTATTTAAGTTTATAAAATCTACGCATAGGCGCCCCGGGTATTTTTTTCCGTTTTGACCTCCCCTACCCCTAGAGTACCCCCCTAAAAAATTCAAGTCGGGGCGGTCATGTTAGGTCCCGAAAAGTATTATGTTTTTTTTATTTAAGGCTATAAAATTTACGCATTGGCGCCCCGCATAATTGTTTTAGTTTTCGACCTCCCCCACCCCTAGAATACCCCCCTAAAAAAATTCAAGTCGGGGCGGGCAAGTTAGGTCTCAAAAAATTATTAATTTTTTTTTATTTAAGATGATAAAATTTACGCATCGGCGCCCCGCGTAATTGTTTTAGTTTCTGACCTCCGCTATCCCTAGAGCACCCCCCTAAAAAAATTCAAGTCGGGGCGGCCATGTTAGGTCCCAAAAAATTATCAATTTTTTTTTATTTAAGGTTATAAAATCTACGCATTCTACGCAAATCTACTCGACTTTTCTACTTTCCCCACCCCTAGAGGACCCCACTACAAAATCTCAAGTCCGCCCCTTTTTGCTAGACCACAATTTTTTGTTTAAATCGAAATCCATTTTCAATAAAAAATGAGCAGAACGTTGCCCCGGCTCGCAACTCGACTTTTCTACTTCCCCCACCCCTAGAGGACCCCCCCCCCCCCCCCCCACAAAATCTCAGGTCCGCCCCTTTTTGCTAGGCCACAATTTTTTGTTTAAATCAGAGTCCACTGAAATTAAAGAATGAGCAGAACGTTGCCCCGAGTCCCAACTCGACTTTTCTACTTTCCCCACCCCTAGAGGATATTTTCACGTTTCTCGGCATTCCCCATCATCCTGACCCAATTTCAGAGATATGTTTGCGTGTGTGTGTGTGTGACAGAAATTTTGGCGAACGTTTCCGAACAAACCAGCGCATCCATTTACAATTTTTTTTTATTGACGCATCTTATCAATGTCGAGGTCTGGAAGGAGCGATTTTCCCGGAAAAGGAATGGTTCAATTATTATTAACAAATTCAATTATTTATAACGTTCTACTGTCCAAGCTATGGTAGTTAGCGAAAAATTTATGAGAAACAAATTGTTCCTGATGCAAAAATACACATTTTATATGCAACGACTTTTTTGCATAATTTGCATATTTAAAGAGCAATGGCCGTTTGAAAAATCGACTTACCCCGAAAATGTTTAAAATTGGTCAAGCTCGTGTGCGCTCTAAGTAGGGCGTCATTTTTTCCGATACTTCCTATCGTGGCCCAGCTCTGAGAGAGCCATATTCCCGATAAATGAGTGGTTAAATTGTTATTACCAAATTCCATTTTTATAGCGTTTGACTGCGTAAACTATTGGAGCTAGCGAAAAATTTACGCAGAAGAAGTTGTTCCCCCATACAAAAACACGCATTTTATATGGGATGACTCTTTTGCAGAATTGGCATAATTAAAGAGGAATGGTGGTTTGAAAATTGACTTATTCTTGAAAGATGTTACGGATCACGCTTATTAATTAGTATCGGAAAGTTATAGTTGCGACCCGTCAAGGGTCACACCCACATCCCGTTTATTTATATATTCTAGGTATCAAAAGAAGGTATGTCCTTCAAGGGCGATGGTTCATCTCATTTTAGAATTTCTGAAATTGCTAAAATACATTTTTTTTCAAATAACTTTTACGTACCTTTCCCGGGTTCGAAAAAAAATGTTCCGTATGTTTTTCTCTCAAATTGACTGAAGTTTTCGAACATAATTTTTATTTCAAAATTGACCAATTTCTTATAACGTCGAATGATTATTGACATAAAAAAAAAGCATTTTTCTCCCAACCTAGTTTTATCTTAGTTTTATAAATTTTCAAAAAATTTCGAAATTTTCAAAAAGTTTCCAACTATTCAGAAAATTTCTAAACTTTCAAATAGTTTCCAAATTTTCCAAAAATTTTAGAAATTTTCAAAAAATTTCCAAATTTTCAAAAAAATTCCAAAAGTTCAAAAAAATCTCCAAATTTTCAAAAATTTCCAAATTTTTAAAAAACTTCCAATTTTTCAAAAATTTTATAAATTTTCAAAAAATTCCCAAATTTTCAAAAAGTTTCCAACTATTCATAAAATTTCTAAACTTTCAAATAGTTTCCAAATTTTCCAAAAATTTTATAAATTTTCAAAAAATTTCCAAATTTTCAAATTTTTAAAAATTTTTCAAATTTTTAGAGAATTTCCAAACTGTGAAAAAATTTCCAACCTTTCGAAAAATTTCCAAATTTTCTGAAAATTTCCAATTTTTCAAAAAATTTCCAAATGTTCAAAAATTTTCCAAGTTTCAAAAATTTCCAAATTTTCAAAAAATTTCCAAATGGTCAAAAATTTTCCAATTTTCAAAAATTTCCAAATTTTCAAAAAAATTTCAAATGTTCAAAAATTTTCCAATGTTCAAAAATTTCCAAATTTTCAAAAAATTTCCAACTATTCATAAAATTTCCAAAGTTTCAAAAAGTTTCCAACTATTCATAAAATTTCTAAACTTTCAAAAAGTTTCCAAATTTCCAAAAAATTTCCAATTTTTCAAAAATTTTTCAAATTTTCAATTTTTCAAAAATTTTTCAAATTTTCAATTTTTCAAAAAAATTCCAATTTTCAAAAACTTCCAAATTTTCAAAAAATTTCCAACTATTGTTAAAATTTCTAAACTTCCAAATAGTTTCCAAATTTTCAAAAAATTTCCAATTTTTCAAAAAATTTAAAAATTTTCAAAAACCTTCCAAATTTTCAAAAACCTTCCAAATTATCAAAAACCTTCCAAATGTTCAAAAAAATTTCCAATTTTTCAAAAATTTCCTAATTTTCAAAAAATTTCAAACTATTCATAAAATTTCTTAACTTTCAAAAAGTTTCCGAATTTTCAAAAAATTTCCAATTTTTCAAATTTTCAAGAAGAGGGTAGGGCGAGTCACCGAGATGAGTGCGACCAGCTTGCAAACCGACGACTGAAAAAATAAAAAAACTGTAAAAAAATAGAGGAGGTGATTTAGACATATGCTAACTCACTCAAATCAATTTTAACGTTTTGGAAGCTATATTTTAATCAATGCGCCCAATGCGTTGTCATTTGTTTTTCCGTTGTCGTTGGTCGCTATGGAAACCGAGTTCTGATCAGTAGGCGTCACATATTTTATTGCGGATTTGTCACCCTTTGAGACAGTTGGAGAAACGCATTCACACCGTGAATCTGCATTATTCGTTTTTGCAAAGGTACGCCTTTTCTATTTTATGTTAAAGAGAGACCGCCGTGAATTTCCAAACTTTCAAAAAATTTCCAAATTTTCTGAAAATTCCCAAATTTTCTGAAAATTTCCAAATTTTCAAAAAATTTCCAAATGTTCAAAAAAAATTCCAATTCTTCAACCATTTTATAAATTTTCAAAAATTTCCAAATTTTCAAAGAATTTCCAAACTTTCAGAAAATTTCCAAATTTTCTGAAAACTCCCAAATGTTCAAAAAAATTTCCAAATTTTCAAAAAACTTCCAATTTTTCAAAAATTTTATAAATTTTCAAAAAATTTCCAAATGTTAAAAAAAATTTCAAATTTTCAAATTTTTAAAGAATTTCCAATCTTTCAAAAAATCTCTAAATTTTCAAAAAATTTCCAAACTTTCGAAAAATTTCCAAATTTTCAAAGAATTTCCAAACTTTCAAAAAATTTCCAAATTTTCAAAAAATTTCCAATTTTCCAAAAATTTTATAAATTTTCAAAAAATTTCCAAATGTTCAAAAAAATTTTCAAATTTTCAAAAATTTCCAAATTTTCAAAAAACTTCCAATTTTTCAAAAATTTTATAAATTTTCAAAAAATTTCCAAATTTTCAAAAAAAATTTTAAAAATCTATTTCGGGGATTTTCGGGGTTCTTTAGATTAGGGCGGGTAGTTGGGGATGTTGAAGGAATTTCGGTGATTTTTAGGTTAGGGCGCGTACTTCAGAGCATTTTGGGGATTTTTAGTTTTTTAGTGTCATCACCTTCGTCGGAGAATACATTTTCATCTTCAGGTAGTGTGAAAGATGTGAATGCTTAACTATTCCTAGTTTCCTGGTGGATATTTGGTTCTCACCAAATACCCACCAGGAAAATATATTTTACTATATTCAATCTACTTCCAGCATGTGGAAGATATCATTCAAACATTTTGGGATTTTCAAAACTCGCACGTCTTCCATTAAGACCAACGAATAATTCCGAAATTTCATTCAGTAATTTATCAGTAGATTTGGAACTATCCACTAGTTCAACTTCCCCGCCACAGTCCCTATCCTACCCTTATCAATTCCATCCATTCTACACTCATAGGTTCCCTCCGAGGCCAATACTCCCAACAATAGCTGTACAATTGGATGCTCAAAAATTCCTTGAAGATCCTTGAAGATTCTTATCATTGATCTGCTGCATGAAAATGAAGAACCGCATGGATTGAACCCATTTCATGTGTGTTTAATAATAGTTAGATAGTGTACGTAATGCATGAGGGTTGAGTTTACCTTTTATTGAGTCATGGATTAATACTAGTCTTTTAGCTATATCATGTGACATCTATTTCGTAATTTTCCATTTTTTTCATTTTGAGTACAATGCCACCTAATGCAGCTAAATGCATGATTACCCCACAGACACTTGCAATTGCTTTGGCACAAACTTATCAAAATGCTCCATTCGCATACATCGACTCTTTACCAGACTTAAAATCATCCAGAGGCCCCATTTCGCCTTGGTTTGGAATATGCCGTCTCGTTATTGGAGTTAAAGATGACAGAACGATACAACGACATGTTCGTATCTGTTATGATATGTTCCGGAGGAAGAAATACGAAATTCAAGCGCAGTATACAGCTCATCTCCTTGGATCCCGCAATGATTCGAATGAAGAGAACGTTCTACATGACCAACAACAAGTGACACCCACCAGTGACAAGGCATACATATCTAACTGTGCACAGACGACATCACACATTAACCCTTTCGATGAAGACATACATGACAGCAAATTTGAACGAGACAATTTTCTAAATGACCCGAAGACACCTAAAAATTATCTTGTTAGCGAAAATCTCTCTGCAGAAGTTAGAAATCGTGCCGGGAAGAATACGGAAATCAGTGACGCCCACGATCCACCAGATATCCGTAAATCCGAAAACACTCAAACCGCAAGTGACGAAACTTACAGCTCTAACTTTGCATAGGCGACATCTCACATTATCCCTTGCGATGAAGACATACATGGTAACGAAGTTGAACGCGAGAATCTTCTGAATGACCTGAAGCTACTTCAAAATGACCCTGACATTATTGAAAATCTCTGTAAAGAAGTTGATAATAGTATTGATAGCAATACGGCGTTCAGTAATGCTCAAGATTCATCAAATGTTCATGAAGTCGGAAACGCTCAAACCACCAGTGAAGAGGCTTCCAACATGTCTAACTCTACGGAGATGACGTCATATTTTGATGTTTCCTTTGAGAACCTGAACGATGTTGGACAGCTTAATGTAGACCTGGAAAACGAAGAGCCTATCCAGTTCATTACGCAGAATATTGACAACTTCCTCGATATTTTAAATGAGAAATCGGTAAATGTGTGCGCAACAACCTCAAATTCCGCCGCTCACGTTCCGATATCAGAAAACAACCATGTCAATACTGTCATTGGAGAGACCTCCCAAGACAATGGAGCGAACTGCACGGGAGAAACGAAACTAACCAAAATGAAATCCTTCTCTCTCGATAAAGTGGATACTATTGTGGAGGAAGATTTCATCATGCCTGCAAAGTTTTGGGAAAAATTTTTGAGTGATAAGGGGAAATTGCGCTCTGGCTGGACGCATGAGTTTTGTGTTTTTTTTTTGTCGGACTTTTCGCCATCCATGCTGCCTTAGTCTGCACAGCCATGAGTGCTACAAACCCACGAGGAACCGAAAAGTTTTTTTTCATGCAAATCCGACATGCCAGAACAACGATTGTACCTCTTTCAGATTTGAAGTAGAGCAACCTATTGAAGCTCCATTTCAGGACACTTTGATGAACGTTTACACACTTTCTCCGATCTGTCATGATCCTAATGACATCACTCGCCGCTTTGTCTCTGGTGAAAATAGGAAGAAGATCGCGAAGAGCTAGAATTGAAAGACTCAAGCAGATTATATCGTGAAAAATGAGTGAAGAAACCTGGAAACCTCAATTTAACAAATCGAAACAACAAAATAGGTACTATTGTTTTGACAAGACGGTTACCTCATTAGCAGAGCGGACTAAAAGTCTGAGCGTCGTAACTAGTGCAGTTCGACCTGAAACTAGTGGCATTCATAGATCATTCAATGGTCCCAAGGACGATCAGCTTAAAGACGCGGAGAAAAACGAAGGTCAGTCGACAAGAAGTCCTGAGGTGACATCTGAGAGGAACTTTGCACCGAGCGAAGATGAACTTTCTATTCCTGAGATGCTGGCAAACATTGAAGACAAGATAGAAGAGAAGCGAAATGAAGATCGGTATTATGAAACATACATGCCATTCAAGAGTGATATGAAAAAGCGATTTCTGGTTGAAAATCTGGACTACCCACCAGATTTTCCGGCTTTCGAGCATGTGATCGGAAATGTCAAAGTTACTCGGGAAAGTTTTGAAAGGTCGGCAGGTCACGAGTGGCTTAATGACGAGCTCATCAACGCTTTCTTTCAATCCTTGGAACACGTTGGGAAGGACAATGCGTTGGATGTTTTATCCTTTGATACATTTTTCACTGAATCAATGATGGACGGAAAAATGACAGTAGGAATGGAGAATTGGCTAAAAAGATCAAAACCTGCCAATTTTGATATTTGGCTGGTCCCTGTCAATGTCATGCACACTCATTGGACTCTTCTTGTCGTAATCTTTCATATGAAAGTTCAACTTTATCTGGACAGTTGCCATGGGTACCCTCCCAAGGAACTCATCACAGGAATCAATACCTTAATAACAAGTCTTCGGCGTTCAAGGACCGAGAGGAGCAGGGTGTTAGATGAATGGGTTGTGTATGCACCAAATGTAATACCACGGCAAGATATTGATGATGGACACTGGGGTTCATGCATGTGCATGGGGTTACATGGGTTGTAGTAGATCTCAGTGTGAATTTACGAAAAATGACATGGGGAAATTACGAAAAGGAATCGCATGGTATCTACGCAACTTTCCACAATTCAAAAGTAAAGTGGCAAAAGAAATGAGAGATGATCTCCGCAGAAAAAGTATAACAGAAAAGCCTTCTAAGCAACAAAAAGACATGAAATTTCACAATGTTAGTAGACACTTTTCTCACGGGTTTTCCACAATTTTTGAATTCGTTGCTACCATTGGAACATTAATAGAAGCAAACAAATGAATGAATAATTGGCACCGAGCGTTCATATCAACTCCTGAGGTGCGGATTTTATCTCCATCCCAACATAAACACATGTATTGTGTTAAAATTCAATATTGCTCATCAACGTGGAAATTAAGTTAAAATTATTGAGCACAACCTACTTTCCAGCTAATTGAAATTTGATTAAGCTTCAAGTCGAAAAATATCTTAAAATCACGTTGTTATTTAGCACACGGGACGCTTAAGGTTAGAAAAAATCGGTACTTGATCGGTTGAATAACACTCTGTGAAAATGTTCAAAAAATTCTTTAGAGACAGAGTTTCCTTATTGCTCAGTATAATTCTGGCTACAACTTTTGCTTAATATGTAATTTACCTGAGTAGTAATTTATTGATGTAGAAAGGAACGAAACGGAGGAACTATTGCATGAAAAGGAAAATTCAATAAAAATGTCCAAGAAAGGAATGAAACATGCGAGTAAAATCTCGTCCAATGGAAATTGAAGAACGAGCCCGATTTTTGCAAGATTTTGTTGTAAAATTACCTGAAGCATCAGGTTCGATGCCTGATTTTTCTCGTACTTTCGTTCCGCATGCAAATTACGCTTTTATCTTAAGTTTTCTTGAACTTTTCTTTCTGTGTATGGGAAAAGAAAGACAATAATACCAATTGATGAATTTTATAATTGTCCATAGCTAAGATAAAAATTATTATATTAAATAATTATAAATTCTGTTTTTAAGAAGAAAAGCCAATGCAGAGAATAGGAATGGAAAACTCCTAATTGGGTATAACAAATAACTAATTTATGTGGAACATACAAAGATGATAAATGATAGCAAAAATTAATCTGAATGTAACAATGAATGAGATTAGAATTGTTATATATAAATCAGAGTTAAACTCTATACTTCGGTGCATGTTATCTTTCGTCTACCGTACTCAAGTGCATGTGTTGTTCATAATTAAACAAATAATATGAAAATAAGAAAGCTAATAAGCCAAAATAATGTGTAAAAAGGTTTATTGTAAAGTGAAAAGTTTTAACAAATTATATTATGTATTATAATTGACCTGAGTTGAATTGAATATAAATGTAAAGCAAGGAATTTCAAAATATCCCCTCATTTCTCATTCCATAAAGCCTAGAACAACCAATCGATAATTAGAAAAATTCAATTACACAACCAATTGAGTTACATCTCAACAATATACAAAAAAACGCCATTTGAATCGAAAGGGTCTTCGTTCAACACCACCATAAACGCATAAACGGGATGTGGGTGTGAACCTTGATGGGTCGCAACTATAACTTCCCGATAGTAATTAATAAGCGTGACCCGTAACATCTTTCAAGAATAAGACAATTTTCAAATGACCATTCCCCTTTAATGATGTCAATTATGCGAAAAAGTTATCCTATATAGAATGCGTGTTTTTGCATTTGGAACAACTTCTTTTCGGCAGTAAATCGTTATAAACAATTGAATTGGTCAATAACAATTCAAAAGTACACAAAAGTACAATTCAAAAAAACAATTCAACCCCTCTTTTTTCGGGAAAATCACTTCTTCTTTTGGAACTGGGTCACAATAGGAAGTGCCGATAAAAAAATCACAAACTACTTAGAGCGCGCACAACCTTGACCAATTTTGAAAATTGTGTGGGTAAGGCAACTTTTTGGACGGCCATTGTTCTTTAAATATACAAACTAGTGGTGTAAATATGTGCGACCCATGGGGGTCACATCGAAAACTTCCCGAATCGTAATTTACACCCGCAACTACATAAATATAGATATAGATGTAAATATATATGTGTAAAAATCGACTAATTTTCGTATATACAGATCGACTCAAACTCGAATTCTAAATTGGTCTCTGTATACTTGTAGAGATTGTAGAGACCAATTTGTGCGATCGCCGCTGCCATCTAGTCTCCATTCAAGCGCTCATCACATGATAGTATATTATGTCATAAGGCCTGCAAAGTATTTTTATGACAAATATGATCATAATCTGGGCCGAAGGACGAAAAAAGACTTTTTTCCAACGGCTGTACCGCCTTAATTATGCACGTTATGGAAAAAAGTCGATCCATATTAAATGTGGATCTTTGTATAAGGAACCTATGTTAATCAATTTTTTCGCTAACTCCAATCGTTTACGAGATATAGCGTTATGAACAATTGAAATTGTTGATAACAATCTCTATTCTGAACCAATATCCATCAAAACCTAATCAGGGCTGAGTTAGATGAAAACGCGTCGATTGAGACCTTGATGGCTTCGATTAGTTTATCCAGATGTGAGAAATCGTTGCCCAAAATTCAGGGCATATATATGCAAACACACACATCCACGCAGAGGAAATCCCACCATTCCGGCATTGATGACGTCAATGACTTCATTCGTGCCCTTTATGAAGAGATTATTTTTCAAATGGCCGTACCTTCTTACTTATGCAAATTTGACAAAAACGCATAGAACATAAGATATGCATTTTTGCATGGGGAATAACTTTCGTTATATACATTTTCTGCTAACCCCAATAATTCATGCACTATAACGTTATAAACAGTTGAAATTGTTGAGAAACTGGAGAACGACTGCACCAATTCTCTTCAAAATCTATTCAGCTCTAAGTTGACAGGAGACGCTTCGATTGCGCTATCGAGCCCCTCGCTCGCATCTTCCGTTCGCGAGATATCGTTCGACAAAATTTTTCGCCACGGACAGACAACTTCACACACACACACACACACACACGCACACACATACATCATCGTAAAAATGATCGGAGAGTGTGGTGGAGACCTTGAAACGCGAAGATATGATGAAAATTCGATTTTCGATTTTCGGGGTGATTACCATAACTCTCCTCCGGGAAGTTAATTATGCAAAAAAGTCATATCGTATAAAATTGCAAATCGATACGTTGGTTTGTTCGGAAACGTTTGCCAAAATTTCTGTCACATACACACACACACACACACACGCATATCTCTGAAATTGGGTCAGGATGATGGGAAATGGCGAGAAACGTGAAAATATCGCAAAAATATGAAATGTCATTTTCGGACCGATTACAATAACTCCCCTATATCGGGAAGTTAACAAGGAAGCTCAGAACGAACCGATGGCCAATATAATTGGCTGAATAAAACTCACAAACAATCCATTTGTAAGCACAACTCTTCCAAAACGACAAATCAGTATTCATTGCAAACCTCGAATTAACAGAATTACAGCCTTACATATCCGCATATAGTTTCGGCCAAAAATGCTGTCCATGAAATACAGCTACGATGTACCTACGTGGATATGTAAATGGACTAATTTGAAATATATAGATAATATATGAAGAGGATATATATCGAATATTTTTTACACCAAAATCATTGGAGGAAGCATCGCCTAAGGGTACGACGAGCCAGTCAATTCAATTTTGCCATTTTGCAGATGCTACTTCGCCCAACAAATAAAAATGAATTTCAAAATAAGGATTTTTAGGCGTCTGCATACGGTTAACGGTAGCAAAGAAGCTTGGAAAGATTTGTAAAAAATAGGGGAACCAGTGTAGAACTAGCGCAAGTCATCGAAATGAAAGGCACCAGCTTGCAAAGCATATTTTACCAAAGAGAAAAAAAACACAATTGCGTAATTGCTATTCATTATGATAGGAACATGGTTCAGGGCAGTACGAAAACGTCCAAAATATACAAAACATCGGGGAGGTGATTTATGATTATACCAACTCGCAAACATCTATTTCACTCTTTTGCAACCACATTATGCTCAATAAGAAAAAATCAAGGGAATGCCAATTATAGAATTGTATTTTTTTTCTGTGGTTAAATATGCCTTTCAAGCCGATCGCATTTTTGTTTTAAAATTTTTCAATTGAATGATGAATGTAGATGACCTCTCCACAAAACAGCAACTGCGAATTGTATATTACCCCGACTGTTTGCTAGATTGCATTTTTTGTTTTAATCAAATTCATTCGAATTGAACAACCAGCAAAATGGCGTTCCGAATCATAACTTGATTATTCTACGTCCCCTAGATTACTTGCCCACAAAACATCAAGTCCGGGCCTCTTTCCTGGGATGCAATCATTTTTTTTTAATACGTGCAGTTAAACTTTACAATTTGCAGAATGGTCCCCCAGGTGTAACAGTTCCCCTATTATTAGATGCCCACCTTAATACTGCTAAGTACCCGCCCCAACCTAACACCCTAACCTAAAAAACCCCAAAATGCCGAAAATATTCCCAGTTACGCTCTCTAACAGAAAAATCCCTGAAATACTGCCAATTACTCGTCCTAACCTGAAAATCCCAAAAATTCTGGAAATATCCCAAACTACCCGTCCTAACCGAAAAATCCCGAAAAATCCCTGAAATACTGCCAATTGCTCGTCCTAACCTGAAAATCCCAAAAATTCTGGAAATATCCCGAACTACCCGTCCTAACCTAAAACCCCAGAAAAATCCCTGAAATACTGCAATTACTCGTCCTAACCTGAAAATCCGAAAAATTCTGGAAATATCCCAAAGTACCCGTCCTAACCTAAAAATCCCTGAAATACTGCCAATTACTCGTCCTAACCTGAAAATCCCAAAAATTCTGGAAATATCCCAAACTACCCGTCCTAACCTAAAAACCCCGAAAAATCCCAGAAATACTGCCAATTACTCGTCCTAACCCGAAAATCCCAAAAATTCTGGAAATATCTTAAACTACCCGTCCTAACCTAAACAACCCGAAAAATCCCTGAAATACTACCAATTACTCGTCCTAACCTGAAAATCCCAAAAAATCTGGAAATATCCCAAACTACCTGTCCTAACCTAAAAACCCCGAAAAATCCCTGAAATACTGCCAATTACTCGTCCTAACCCGAAAATCCCAAAAATTCTGGAAATATCTTAAACTACCCGTCCTCACCTAAAAACACCGAAAAATCCCTGAAATACTGCCAATTACTCGTCCTAACCTGAAAATCCCAAAAATTCTGGAAATATCCCAAACTACCCGTCCTAACCTAAAAACCCCGAAAAATCCCCGAAATACTGCCAATTACTCATCCTAACCTGAAAATCCCACAAATTCTGGAAATATCCCAAACTACCCGTCCTAACCTAAACACCCCGAAAAATCCCTGAAATACTGCCAATTACTCGTCCTAACCCGAAAATCCCAAAAATTCTGGAACTATCTTAAACTACCCGTCCTAACCTAAAAAACCCGAAAAATCTCTGAAATACTGCCAATTACTCGTCCTAACCTGAAAATCCCAAAAATTCTGGAAATATCTTAAACTACTCGTCCTAACCTGAAAATCCCAAAAATTCTGGAAATATGGCAAACTACCCGTCCTAACCTAAAAACCCCGAAAAATCCCTGAAATACTGCCAATTACTCGTCCTAACCTGAAAATCCCACAAATTCTGGAAATATCCCAAAGTACCCGTCCTAACCTAAAAATTCCGAAAAATCCCTGAAACACTGCCAATTACTCGTCCTAACCTGAAAATCCCATAAGTTCTGGAAATATCCCAAACTACCCGGCCTAACCTAAAAAACCGAAAAATCCCTGAAATACTGCCAATTACTCGTCCTAACCTGAAAATCCCAAAAATTCTGGAAATATCTTAAACTACTCGTCCTAACCTGAAAATCCCAAAAATTCTGGCAATATCCCAAACTACCCGTTCTAACCTAAAACCCCCGAAAAATCCTTGAAATACTACCAAGTACTCGTCCTAACCTCAAAATCCCAAAAATTCTGGAAATATCCCAAAATGCCCGTCCTAACCTAAAAACCCCGAAAAATCCCCGAAATGCTGCCAATTACTCGTCCTAACCTGAAAATCCCAAAAATTCTGGAAATATCCCAAACTACCCGTCCTACCCTAAACACCCCCAAAAATCCCTGAAATACTGCCAATTACTCGTCCTAACCCGAAAATCCCAAAAATTCTGGAAATATCTTAAACTACCCGTCCTAACCTAAAAAACCCGAAAAATCCCTGAAATACTGCCAATTACTCGTCCTAACCTGAAAATCCCAAAAATTCTGGAAATATCCCAAACTACCCGTCCTAACCTAAAAACCCCGAAAAATCCCTGAAATACTGCCAACAACTCGTCCTAACCTGAAAATCCCAAAAATTCTGGAAATATCCCAAACTACCCGTACTAACCTAAAAACCCCGAAAAATCCCTGAAATACTGCCAATAACTCGTCCTAACCTGAAAATCCCAAAAATTCTGGAAATATCCCGAACTACCCGTCCTAACCTAAGAACCCCGAAAACACCCGGAAATACTGCCAATTACTCGTCGTAACCTGAAAATCCCAAAAATTCTGGAAATATCCCAAACTACCCGTCCTAACCTAAAAACCCCGAAAAATCCCTGAAATACTGCCAATTACTCGTCCTAACCCGAAAATTCCAAAAATTCTGGAAACATCTTAAATTACCCGTCCTAACCTAAAACCCCCGAAAAATCCCTGAAATACTGCCAATTACTGGTCCTCACCCGAAAATCCCAAAAACTCGGGAAATATCCCAAACTACCCGTCCTAACCTAAAAACCCCGAAAAATCCCTGAAATACTGCTAATTACTCGTCCTAACCTGAAAATCCCAAAAATTCTGGAAATATCCCACACTACCCGTCCTAACCTAAAAACCCCGAAAAATCCCGGAAATACTGCCAATTACTCGTCCTAACCTGAAAATCCCAAAAATTCTGGAAATATCTTAAACTACTCGTCCTAACCTGAAAATTCCAAAAATTCTGGAGATATCCCAAACTACCCGTCGTAACCTAAAACCCCCGAAAAATCCCTGAAATACTGCCAATTACTCGTCCTAACCTGAAAATCCCAAAAACTCTGGAAATATCCCAAACTACCCGTCCTAACCTAAAAACCCCGAAAAATCCCTGAAATACTGCCAATAACTCGTCCTAACCTGAAAATGCCAAAAATTCCGGAAATATCCCAAACTACCCGTCCTAACCTAAAAACCCCGAAAAATCCCTGAAATACTGCCAATAAGTCGTCCTAACCCGAAAATCCCAAAAATTCTGGAAACATCTTAAATTACCCGTCCTAACCTAAAACCCCCGAAAAATCCCTGAAATACTGCCAATTACTGGTCCTAACCCGAAAATCCCAAAAATTCTGGAAATATCCCAAACTACCCGTCCTAACCTAAAAACCCCGAAAAATCCCTGAAATACTGCTAATTACTCGTCCTAACCTGAAAATCCCAAAAATTCTGGAAATATCCCACCCTACCCGTCCTAACCTAAAAACCCCGAAAAATCCCGGAAATACTGCCAATTACTCGTCCTAACCTGAAAATCCCAAAAATTCTGGAAATATCTTAAACTACTCGTCCTAACCTGAAAATTACAAAAATTCTGGAGATATCCCAAACTACCCGTCCTAACCTAAAAACCCCGAAAAATCCCTGAAATACTGCCAATTACTCGTCCTAACCTGAAAATCCCAAAAACTCTGGACATATCCCAAACTACCCGTCCTAACCTAAAAGCCCCGAAAAATCCCTGAAATACTGCCAATAACTCGTCCTAACCTGAAAATGCCAAAAATTCTGGAAATATCCCAAACTACCCGCCCTAACCTAAAAACCCCGAAAAATCCCTGAAATACTGCCAATTACTCGTCGTAACCTGAAAATCCCAAAAATTCTGGAAATATCCCATAGTACCCGTCCTAACCTAAAAACCGCGCAGAATCCCTGAAATAGTGCCTATTACTCGTCCTAACCCGAAAATCCCAAAAATTCTGGAAATATCTTAAACTACCCGTCCTAACCTAAAAACCCCGAAAAATCCCTGAAATACTGCCAATAACTCGTCCTAACCTGAAAATCCCAAAAATTCTGGAAATATCCCAAACTACCCGTCCTAACCTAAAAACCACGGAAAATCCCCGGAATACTGCCAATTACTCGTCCTAACCTGAAAATGCCAAAAACTCTGGAAATATCCCAAACAACCCGTCCTAACCTGAAAATCCCAAAAATTCTGGAAATATCCCAAACTACCCATCCTAACCTAAAAACCCCGAAAAATCCCTGAAATACTGCCAATTACTCGTCCTAACCTGAAAATCCCAAAAATTCTGGAAATATCCCATACTACCCGTCCTAACCTAAAAACCCCGAAAAATCCCTGACATACTGCCAATTACTCGTCCTAACCCGAAAATCCCAAAAATTCTGGAAACATCTTAAACTACCCGTCCTAACCTAAAAACCCCGAAAAATCCCCGAAATACTGCCAATTACTCGTCCTAACCTGAAAATCCCAAAAACTCTGGAAATATCCCAAACAACCCGTCCTAACCTGAAAATCCCAAAAATTCTGGAAATATCCCAAACTACCCATCCTAACCTAAAAACCCCGAAAAATCGCTGAAATACTGCCAATAACTCGTCCTAACCTGAAAATCCCAAAAATTCTGGAAATATCCCAAACTACCCGTCCTAACCTAAAAACCCCGAAAAATCCCTGAAATACTGCCAATTATTCGTCCTAACCTGAAAATCCCAAAAATTCTGGAAATATCCCAAACTACCCGTCCTAACCTAACTACCCCGAAAAATCCCTGAAATACTGCCAATAACTCGTCCTAACCTGAAAATCCCAAAAATTCTGGAAATATCCCGAACTACCCGTCCTAATCTAAAAACCCCGAAAACACCCGGAAATACTGCCAATTACTCGTCGTAACCTGAAAATCCCAAAAATTCTGGAAATATCCCAAACTACCCGTCCTAACCTAAAAACCCCGAAAAATCCCTGAAATACTGCCAATTACTCGTCCTAACCCGAAAATTCCAAAAATTCTGGGAACATCTGAAATTACCCGTCCTAACCTAAAACCCCCGAAAAATCCCTGAAATACTGCCAATTACTGGTCCTAACCCGAAAATCCCAAAAACTCGGGAAATATCCCAAACTACCCGTCCTAACCTAAAAACCCCGAAAAATCCCTGAAATACTGCTAATTACTCGTCCTAACCTGAAAATCCCAAAAATTCTGGAAATATCCCACACTACCCGTCCTAACCTAAAAACCCCGAAAAATCCCGGAAATACTGCCAATTACTCGTCCTAACCTGAAAATCCCAAAAATTCTGCAAATATCTTAAACTACTCGTCCTAACCTGAAAATTCCAAAAATTCTGGAGATATCCCAAACTACCCGTCCTAACCTAAAACCCCCGAAAAATCCCTGAAATACTGCCAATAACTCGTCCTAACCTGAAAATGCCAAAAATTCCGGAAATATCCCAAACTACCCGTCCTAACCTAAAAACCCCGAAAAATCCCTGAAATACTGCCAATAAGTCGTCCTAACCCGAAAATCCCAAAAATTCTGGAAACATCTTAAATTACCCGTCCTAACCTAAAACCCCCGAAAAATCCCTGAAATACTGCCAATTACTGGTCGTAACCCGAAAATCCCAAAAATTCTGGAAATATCCCAAACTACCCGTCCTAACCTAAAAACCCCGAAAAATCCCTGAAATACTGCTAATTACTCGTCCTAACCTGAAAATCCCAAAAATTCTGGAAATATCCCACCCTACCCGTCCTAACCTAAAAACCCCGAAAAATCCCGGAAATACTGCCAATTACTCGTCCTAACCTGAAAATCCCAAAAATTCTGGAAATATCTTAAACTACTCGTCCTAACCTGAAAATTACAAAAATTCTGGAGATATCCCAAATTACCCGTCCTAACCTAAAAACCCCGAAAAATCCCTGAAATACTGCCAATTACTCGTCCTAACCTGAAAATCCCAAAAACTCTGGACATATCCCAAACTACCCGTCCTAACCTAAAAGCCCCGAAAAATCCCTGAAATACTGCCAATAACTCGTCCTAACCTGAAAATGCCAAAAATTCTGGAAATATCCCAAACTACCCGTCCTAACCTAAAAACCCCGAAAAATCCCTGAAATACTGCCAATTACTCGTCGTAACCTGAAAATCCCAAAAATTCTGGAAATATCCCATACTACCCGTCCTAACCTAAAAACCGCGCAGAATCCCTGAAATACTGCCTATTACTCGTCCTAACCCGAAAATCCCAAAAATTCTGGAAATATCTTAAACTACCCGTCCTAACCTAAAAACCCCGAAAAATCCCTGAAATACTGCCAATAACTCGTCCTAACCTGAAAATCCCAAAAATTCTGGAAATATCCCAAACTACCCGTCCTAACCTAAAAACCACGGAAAATCCCCGGAATACTGCCAATTACTCGTCCTAACCTGAAAATCCCAAAAACTCTGGAAATATCCCAAACAACGCGTCCTAACCTGAAAATCCCAAAAATTCTGGAAATATCCCAAACTACCCATCCTAACCTAAAAACCCCGAAAAATCCCTGAAATACTGCCAATTACTCGTCCTAACCTAAAAATCCCAAAAATTCTGGAAATATCCCATACTACCCGTCCTAACCTAAAAACCCCGAAAAATCCCTGACATACTGCCAATTACTCGTCCTAATCCGAAAATCCCAAAAATTCTGGAAACATCTTAAACTACCCGTCCTAACCTAAAAACCCCGAAAAATCCCTGAAATACTGCCAGTTACTCGTCCTAACCTGAAAATCCCAAAAACTCTGGAAATATCCCAAACAACCCGTCCTAACCTGAAAATCCCAAAAATTCTGGAAATATCCCAAACTACCCATCCTAACCTAAAAACCCCGAAAAATCCCTGAAATACTGCCAATTACTCGTCCTAACCTGAAAATCCCAAAAATTCTGGAAATATCCCAAACTACCCGTCCTAACCTAAAAACCCCGAAAAATCCCTGAAATACTGCCAATTACTCGTCCTAACCTGAAAATCCCAAAAATTCTGGAAATATCCCAAACTACCCGTCCTAACCTAAAAACCCCGAAAAATCCCTGAAATACTGCCAATTACTCGTCCTAACCTGAAAATCCCAAAAATTCTGGAAATATCCCAAACTACCCGTCCTAACCTAAAAACCCCGAAAAATCCCAGAAATACTGCCAATTACTCCTCCTAATCTGAAAATCCCAAAAATTCTGGAAACATCTTAAACTACCCGTCCTAACCTAAAACCCCGAAAAATCCCTGAAATACTGCCAATTACTCGTCCTAACCTGAAAATCCCAAAAATTCTGGAAATATCCCAAACTACCCGTCCTAACCTAAAAACCCCGAAAAATCCCTGAAATACTGCCAATTACTCGTCCTAACCTGAAAATCCCAAAAATTCTGGAAATATCTTAAACTACCCGTCCTAACCTAAAAAACCCGAAAAATCCCTGAAATACTGCCAATTACTCGTCTTAACCTGAAAATCCCAAAAATTCTGGAAATATCCCAAACTACCCGTCCTAACCTAAAAACCCCGAAAAATCCCTGAAATACTGCCAACAACTCGTCCTAACCTGAAAATCCCAAAAATTCTGGAAATATCCCAAACTACCCGTCCTAACCTAAAAACCCCGAAAAATCCCTGAAATACTGCCAATTACTCGTCCTAACCTGAAAATCCCAAAAATTCTGGAAATATCTTAAACTACCCGTCCTAACCTAAAAACCCCGAAAAATCCCTGAAATACTGCCAATTACTCGTCCTAACCTGAAAATCCCAAAAATTCTGGAAATATCTTAAACTACCCGTCCTAACCTGAAAATCCCAAAAATTCTGGAAATATCGCAAACTACCCGTCCTAACCTAAAAACCCCGAAAAATCCCTGAAATACTGCCAATTACTCGTCCTAACCTGAAAATCCCACAAATTCTGGAAATATCCCAAAGTACCCGTCCTAACCTAAAAATTCCGAAAAATCCCTGAAACACTGCCAATTACTCGTCCTAACCTGAAAATCCCAAAAATTCTGGAAATATCTTAAACTACCCGTCCTAACCTAAAAAACCCGAAAAATCCCTGAAATACTGCCAATTACTCGTCCTAACCTGAAAATCCCAAAAATTCTGGAAATATCCCAAACTACCCGTCCTAACCTAAAAACCCCGAAAAATCCCCGAAATACTGCCAATTACTCGTCCTAACCTGAAAATCCCAAAAACTCTGGAAATATCCCAAACAACGCGTCCTAACCTGAAAATCCCAAAAATTCTGGAAATATCCCAAACTACCCATCCTAACCTAAAAACCCCGAAAAATCCCTGAAATACTGCCAATTACTCGTCCTAACCTAAAAATCCCAAAAATTCTGGAAATATCCCATACTACCCGTCCTAACCTAAAAACCCCGAAAAATCCCTGACATACTGCCAATTACTGGTCCTAACCCGAAAATCCCAAAAATTCTGGAAATATCCCAAACTACCCATCCTGACCTAAAAACCCCGACAAAATCCCTGAAATACTGCCAATAACTCGTCCTAACCCGAAAATCCCAAAAATTCTGGAAACATCTTAAACTACCCGTCCTAACCTAAAAACCCCGAAAAATCCCTGAAATACTGCCAATTACTCGTCCTAACCTGAAAATCCCAAAAACTCTGGAAATATCCCAAACAACCCGTCCTAACCTGAAAATCCCAAAAATCCTGGAAATATCCCAAACTACCCATCCTAACCTAAAAACCCCGAAAAATCCCTGAAATACTGCCAATTACTCGTCCTAACCCGAAAATCCCAAAAATTCTGGAAATATCTTAAACTACCCGTCCTCGCCTAAAAACACCGAAAAATCCCTGAAATACTGCCAATTACTCGTCCTAACCTGAAAATCCCAAAAATTCTGGAAATATCCCAAACTACCCGTCCTAACCTAAAAACCCCGAAAAATCCCCGAAATACTGCCAATTACTCGTCCTAACCTGAAAAACCCACAAATTCTGGAAATATCCCAAACTACCCGTCCTAACCTAAACACCCCGAAAAATCCCTGAAATACTGCCAATTACTCGTCCTAACCCGAAAATCCCAAAAATTCTGGAACTATCTTAAACTACCCGTCCTAACCTAAAAAACCCGAAAAATCTCTGAAATACTGCCAATTACTCGTCCTAACCTAAAAATCCCAAAAATTCTGGAAATATCCCATACTACCCGTCCTAACCTAAAAACCCCGAAAAATCCCTGACATACTGCCAATTACTGGTCCTAACCCGAAAATCCCAAAAATTCTGGAAATATCCCAAACTACCCATCCTGACCTAAAAACCCCGACAAAATCCCTGAAATACTGCCAATAACTCGTCCTAACCCGAAAATCCCAAAAATTCTGGAAACATCTTAAACTACCCGTCCTAACCTAAAAACCCCGAAAAATCCCTGAAATACTGCCAATTACTCGTCCTAACCTGAAAATCCCAAAAACTCTGGAAATATCCCAAACAACCCGTCCTAACCTGAAAATCCCAAAAATCCTGGAAATATCCCAAACTACCCATCCTAACCTAAAAACCCCGAAAAATCCCTGAAATACTGCCAATTACTCGTCCTAACCCGAAAATCCCAAAAATTCTGGAAATATCTTAAACTACCCGTCCTCGCCTAAAAACACCGAAAAATCCCTGAAATACTGCCAATTACTCGTCCTAACCTGAAAATCCCAAAAATTCTGGAAATATCCCAAACTACCCGTCCTAACCTAAAAACCCCGAAAAATCCCCGAAATACTGCCAATTACTCGTCCTAACCTGAAAAACCCACAAATTCTGGAAATATCCCAAACTACCCGTCCTAACCTAAACACCCCGAAAAATCCCTGAAATACTGCCAATTACTCGTCCTAACCCGAAAATCCCAAAAATTCTGGAACTATCTTAAACTACCCGTCCTAACCTAAAAAACCCGAAAAATCTCTGAAATACTGCCAATTACTCGTCCTAACCTGAAAATCCCAAAAATTCTGGAAATATCTTAAACTACTCGTCCTAACCTGAAAATCCCAAAAATTCTGGAAATATGGCAAACTACCCGTCCTAACCTAAAAACCCCGAAAAATCCCTGAAATACTGCCAATTACTCGTCCTAACCTGAAAATCCCACAAATTCTGGAAATATCCCAAAGTACCCGTCCTAACCTAAAAATTCCGAAAAATCCCTGAAACACTGCCAATTACTCGTCCTAACCTGAAAATCCCATAAGTTCTGGAAATATCCCAAACTACCCGGCCTAACCTAAAAAACCGAAAAATCCCTGAAATACTGCCAATTACTCGTCCTAACCTGAAAATCCCAAAAATTCTGGAAATATCTTAAACTACTCGTCCTAACCTGAAAATCCCAAAAATTCTGGCAATATCCCAAACTACCCGTTCTAACCTAAAACCCCCGAAAAATCCTTGAAATACTACCAAGTACTCGTCCTAACCTCAAAATCCCAAAAATTCTGGAAATATCCCAAAATACCCGTCCTAACCTAAAAACCCCGAAAAATCACCGAAATGCTGCCAATTACTCGTCCTAACCTGAAAATCCCAAAAATTCTGGAAATATCCCAAACTACCCGTCCTACCCTAAACACCCCGAAAAATCCCTGAAATACTGCCAATTACTCGTCCTAACCTGAAAATCCCAAAAATTCTGGAAATATCTTAAACTACCCGTCCTAACCTAAAAAACCCGAAAAATCCCTGAAATACTGCCAATTACTCGTCCTAACCTGAAAATCCCAAAAATTCTGGAAATATCCCAAACTACCCGTCCTAACCTAAAAACCCCGAAAAATCCCTGAAATACTGCCAATTACTCGTCCTAACCTGAAAATCCCAAAAATTCTGGAAATATCTTAAACTACCCGTCCTAACCTAAAAAACCCGAAAAATCCCTGAAATACTGCCAATTACTCGTCCTAACCTGAAAATCCCAAAAATTCTGGAAATATCCCAAACTACCCGTCCTAACCTAAAAACCCCGAAAAATCCCTGAAATACTGCCAATTACTCGTCCTAACCTGAAAATCCCAAAAATTCTGGAAATATCCCAAACTACCCGTCCTAACCTAAAAACCCCGAAAAATCCCTGAAATACTGCCAATTACTCGTCCTAACCTGAAAATCCCAAAAATTCTGGAAATATCTTAAACTACTCGTCCTAACCTGAAAATCCCAAAAATTCTGGAAATATCCCAAACTACCCGTCCTAACCTAAAAACCCCGAAAAATCCCTGAAATACTGCCAATTACTCGTCCTAACCTGAAAATCCCAAAAACTCTGGAAATATCCCAAACTACCCGTCCTAACCTAAAAACCCCGAAAAATCCCTGAAATACTGCCAATAACTCGTCCTAACCTGACAATGCCAAAAAATTCTGGAAATATCCCAAACTACCCGTCCTAACCTAAAAACCCCGAAAAATCCCTGAAATACTGCCAATTACTCGTCCTAACCTGAAAATCCCAAAAACTCTGGAAATATCCCAAACTACCCGTCCTAACCTAAAAACCCCGAAAAATCCCTGAAATACTGCCAATTACTCGTCCTAACCTGAAAATCCCAAAAATTCTGGAAATATCCCAAACTACCCGTCCTAACCTAAAAACCCCGAAAAATCCCTGAAATACTGCCAATTACTCGTCCTAACCCGAAAATTCCAAAAATTCTGGAAACATCTTAAATTACCCGTCCTAACCTAAAACCCCCGAAAAATCCCTGAAATACTGCCAATTACTGGTCCTAACCCGAAAATCCCAAAAACTCTGGAAATATCCCAAACTACCCGTCCTAACCTAAAAACCCCGAAAAATCCCTGAAATACTGCTAATTACTCGTCCTAACCTGAAAATCCCAAAAATTCTGGAAATATCCCACACTACCCGTCCTAACCTAAAAACCCCGAAAAATCCCGGAAATACTGCCAATTACTCGTCCTAACCTGAAAATCCCAAAAATTCTGGAAATATCTTAAACTACTCGTCCTAACCTGAAAATTCCAAAAATTCTGGAGATATCCCAAACTACCCGTCCGAACCTAAAACCCCCGAAAAATCCCGGAAATACTGCCAATTACTCGTCCTAACCTGAAAATCCCAAAAATTCTGGAAATATCTTAAACTACTCGTCCTAACCTGAAAATTCCAAAAATTCTGGAGATATCCCAAACTACCCGTCCTAACCTAAAAACCCCGAAAAATCCCTGAAATACTGCCAATTACTCGTCCTAACCTGAAAATCCCAAAAACTCTGGACATATCCCAAACTACCCGTCCTAACCTAAAAGCGCCGAAAAATCCCTGAAATACTGCCAATAACTCGTCCTAACCTGAAAATGCCAAAATTTCTGGAAATATCCCAAACTACCCGTCCTAACCTAAAAACCCCGAAAAATCCCTGAAATACTGCCAATTACTCGTCCTAACCTGAAAATCCCAAAAATTCTGGAAATATCCCATTCTACCCGTCCTAACCTAAAAACCCCGAAAAATCCCTGACATACTGCCAATTACTCGTCCTAACCCGAAAATCCCAAAAATTCTGGAAACATCTTAAACTACCCGTCCAAACCTAAAAACCCCGAAAAATCCCTGAAATACTGCCAATTACTCGTCCTAACCTGAAAATCCCAAAAACTCTGGAAATATCCCAACCAACCCGTCCTAACCTGAAAATCCCAAAAATTCTGGAAATATCCCAAACTACCCATCCTAACCTAAAAACCCCGAAATATCCCTGAAATACTGCCAATAACTCGTCCTAACCTGAAAATCCCAAAAATTCTGGAAATATCCCAAACTACCCGTCCTAACCTAAAAACCCCGAAAAATCCCTGAAATACTGCCAATTATTCGTCCTAACCTGAAAGTCCCAAAAATTCTGGAAATATCCCAAACAACCCGTCCTAACCTGAAAATCCCAAAAATTCTGGAAATATCCCAAACTACCCATCCTAACCTAAAAACCCCGAAAAATCCCTGAAATACTGCCAATAACTCGTCCTAACCTGAAAATCCCAAAAATTCTGGAAATATCCCAAACTATCCGTCCTAACCGAAAAACCCCGAAAAATCCCTGAAATACTGCCAATTACTCGTCCTAACCTGAAAATCCCAAAAACTCTGGAAATATCCCAAACTACCCGTCCTAACCTAAAAACCCCGAAAAATCCCTGAAATACTGCCAATTACTGGTCCTAACCCGAAAATAACAAAAATTCTGGAAATATCCCAAACTACCCGTCCTAACCTAAAAACCCCGAAAAATCCCTGAAATACTGCTAATTACTCGTCCTAACCTGAAAATCCCAAAAATTCTGGAAATATCCCACACTACCCGTCCTAACCTAAAAACCCCGAAAAATCCCGGAAATACTGCGAATTACTCGTCCTAACCTGAAAATCCCAAAAATTCTGGAAATATCTTAAACTACTCGTCCTAGCCTGAAAATTCCAAAAATTCTGGAGATATCCCAAACTACCCGTCCTAACCTAAAAACCCCGAAAAATCCCTGAAATACTGCCAATTGCTCGTCCTAACCTGAAAATCCCAAAAATTCTGGAAATATCCCGAACTACCCGTCCTAACCTAAAAACCCCGAAAACACCCTGAAATACTGCCAATTACTCGTCGTAACCTGAAAATCCCAAAAATTCTGGAAATATCCCGAACTACCCGTCCTAACCTAAAAACCCCGAAAACACCCTGAAATACTGCCAATTACTCGTCGTAACCTGAAAATCCCAAAAATTCTGGAAATATCCCAAAGTACCGGTCCTAACCTAAAAATCCCGAAAAATCCCTGAAACACTGCCAATTACTCGTCCTAACCTGAAAATCCCAAAAATTTTGGAAATATCCCAAACTACCCGTCCTAACCTGAAAATCCCAAAAATTCTGGATATATCCCATACTACCCGTCCTAACCTAAAAACCGCGAAGAATCCCTGAAATACTGCCTATTACTCGTCCTAACCCGAAAATCCCAAAAATTGTGGAAATATCTTAAACTACCCGTCCTAACCTAAAAACCCCAAAAAATCCCTGAAATACTGCCAATTACTCGTCCTAACCTGAAAATCCCAAAAGTCCTGGAAATATCTCAAACTACTCGTCCTAACCTAAAAAACCCGAAAAATCCCTGAAATACTGCCAATTACTCGTCCTAACCTGAAAATCCCAAAAATTCTGGAAATATCCCAAACTGCCCGTCCTAACCTAAAAACCGCGGAAAATCCCTGAAATAGTGCCAATTACTCGTCCTAACCTGAAAATCCCAAGAATTCTCGAAATATCCCAAATTTCCCGTCCTAACCTAAAAACCCCGAAATGTCCCTGAAATACTGCCAATTACTCGTCCTAACCTGAAAATCCCAAAAATTCTGGAAATATCCCAAACTACCCGTCCTAACCTAAAAACCCCGAAAAATCCCTGAAATACTGCCAATTACTCGTCCTAACCTGAAAATCCCGAAAATTCTGGAAATATCCCAAACAACCCGTCCTAACCTGAAAATCCCAAAAATTCTGGAAATATCCCAAACTACCCGTCCTAACCTAAAAACTCCGAAAAATCCCTGAAATACTGCCAATTACTCGTCCTAATCTGAAAATCCCAACAATTCTGGAAATATCCCATACTACCCGTCCTAACCTAAAAACCCCGAAAAATCCCTGAAATACTGCCAATTACTCGTCCTAACCCGAAAATCCCAAAAATTCTGGAAACATCTTAAACTACCCGTCCTAACCTAAAACCCCCGAAAAATCCCTGAAATACTGCCAATTACTGGGCCTAACCCGAAAATCCCAAAAATTCTGGAAATATCCCAAACAACCCGTCCTAACCTGAAAATCCCAAAAATTCTGGAAATATCCCAAACTACCCATCCTAACCTAAAAACCCCGAAAAATCCCTGAAATACTGCCAATTACTCGTCCTAACCCGAAAATCCCAAAAATTCTGGAAATATCTTAAACTACCCGTCCTCACCTAAAAACACCGAAAAATCCCTGAAATACTGCCAATTACTCGTCCTAACCTGCAAATCCCAAAAATTCTGGAAATATCCCAAACTACCCGTCCTAACCTAAAAACCCCGAAAAATCCCCGAAATACTGCCAATTACTCGTCCTAACCTGAAAAACCCACAAATTCTGGAAATATCCCAAACTACCCGTCCTAACCTAAACACCCCGAAAAATCCCTGAAATACTGCCAATTACTCGTCCTAACCCGAAAATCCCAAAAATTCTGGAACTATCTTAAACTACCCGTCCTAACCTAAAAAACCCAAAAAATCTCTGAAATACTGCCAATTACTCGTCCTAACCTGAAAATCCCAATAATTCTGGAAATATCTTAAACTACTCGTCCTAACCTGAAAATCCCAAAAATTCTGGAAATATGGCAAACTACCCGTCCTAACCTAAAAACCCCGAAAAATCCCTGAAATACTGCCAATTACTCGTCCTAACCTGAAAATCCCACAAATTCTGGAAATATCCCAAAGTACCCGTCCTAACCTAAAAAACCGAAAAATCCCTGAAATACTGCCAATTACTCGTCCTAACCTGAAAATCCCAAAAATTCTGGAAATATCTTAAACTACTCGTCCTAACCTGAAAATCCCAAAAATTCTGGCAATATCCCAAACTACCCGTTCTAACCTAAAACCCCCGAAAAATCCTTGAAATACTACCAAGTACTCGTCCTAACCTCAAAATCCCAAAAATTCTGGAAATATCCCAAAATACCCGTCCTAACCTAAAAACCCCGAAAAATCCCCGAAATGCTGCCAATTACTCGTCCTAACCTGAAAATCCCAAAAATTCTGGAAATATCCCAAACTACCCGTCCTACCCTAAACACCCCCAAAAATCCCTGAAATACTGCCAACAACTCGTCCTAACCTGAAAATCCCAAAAATTCTGGAAATATCCCAAACTACCCGTCCTAACCTAAAAACCCCGAAAAATCCCTGAAATACTGCCAATAACTCGTCCTAACCTGAAAATCCCAAAAATTCTGGAAATATCCCGAACTACCCGTCCTAACCTAAAAACCCCGAAAACACCCTGAAATACTGCCAATTACTCGTCGTAACCTGAAAATCCCAAAAATTCTGGAAATATCCCAAACTACCCGTCCTAACCTAAAAACCCCGAAAAATCCCTGAAATACTGCCAATTACTCGTCCTAACCCGAAAATTCCAAAAATTCTGGAAACATCTTAAATTACCCGTCCTAACCTAAAACCCCCGAAAAATCCCTGAAATACTGCCAATTACTGGTCCTAACCCGAAAATCCCAAAAACTCTGGAAATATCCCAAACTACCCGTCCTAACCTAAAAACCCCGAAAAATCCCTGAAATACTGCTAATTACTCGTCCTAACCTGAAAATCCCAAAAATTCTGGAAATATCCCACACTACCCGTCCTAACCTAAAAACCCCGAAAAATCCCGGAAATACTGCCAATTACTCGTCCTAACCTGAAAATCCCAAAAATTCTGGAAATATCTTAAACTACTCGTCCTAACCTGAAAATTCCAAAAATTCTGGAGATATCCCAAACTACCCGTCCGAACCTAAAACCCCCGAAAAATCCCTGAAATACTGCCAATTACTCGTCCTAACCTGAAAATCCCAAAAACTCTGGAAATATCCCAAACTACCCGTCCTAACCTAAAAACCCCGAAAAATCCCTGAAATACTGCCAATAACTCGTCCTAACCTGAAAATGCCAAAAATTCCGGAAATATCCCAAACTACCCGTCCTAACCAAAAAGCCCCGAAAAATCCCTGAAATACTGCCAATAAGTCGTCCTAACCCGAAAATCCCAAAAATTCTGGAAACATCTTAAATTACCCGTCCTAACCTAAAACCCCCGAAAAATACCTGAAATACTGCCAATTACTGGTCCTAACCCGAAAATCCCAAAAATTCTGGAAATATCCCGAACTACCCGTCCTAACCTAAAAACCCCGAAAACACCCTGAAATACTGCCAATTACTCGTCGTAACCTGAAAATCCCAAAAATTCTGGAAATATCCCAAAGTACCGGTCCTAACCTAAAAATCCCGAAAAATCCCTGAAACACTGCCAATTACTCGTCCTAACCTGAAAATCCCAAAAATTTTGGAAATATCCCAAACTACCCGTCCTAACCTGAAAATCCCAAAAATTCTGGATATATCCCATACTACCCGTCCTAACCTAAAAACCGCGAAGAATCCCTGAAATACTGCCTATTACTCGTCCTAACCCGAAAATCCCAAAAATTGTGGAAATATCTTAAACTACCCGTCCTAACCTAAAAACCCCAAAAAATCCCTGAAATACTGCCAATTACTCGTCCTAACCTGAAAATCCCAAAAGTCCTGGAAATATCTCAAACTACTCGTCCTAACCTAAAAAACCCGAAAAATCCCTGAAATACTGCCAATTACTCGTCCTAACCTGAAAATCCCAAAAATTCTGGAAATATCCCAAACTGCCCGTCCTAACCTAAAAACCGCGGAAAATCCCTGAAATAGTGCCAATTACTCGTCCTAACCTGAAAATCCCAAGAATTCTCGAAATATCCCAAATTTCCCGTCCTAACCTAAAAACCCCGAAATGTCCCTGAAATACTGCCAATTACTCGTCCTAACCTGAAAATCCCAAAAATTCTGGAAATATCCCAAACTACCCGTCCTAACCTAAAAACCCCGAAAAATCCCTGAAATACTGCCAATTACTCGTCCTAACCTGAAAATCCCGAAAATTCTGGAAATATCCCAAACAACCCGTCCTAACCTGAAAATCCCAAAAATTCTGGAAATATCCCAAACTACCCGTCCTAACCTAAAAACTCCGAAAAATCCCTGAAATACTGCCAATTACTCGTCCTAATCTGAAAATCCCAACAATTCTGGAAATATCCCATACTACCCGTCCTAACCTAAAAACCCCGAAAAATCCCTGAAATACTGCCAATTACTCGTCCTAACCCGAAAATCCCAAAAATTCTGGAAACATCTTAAACTACCCGTCCTAACCTAAAACCCCCGAAAAATCCCTGAAATACTGCCAATTACTGGGCCTAACCCGAAAATCCCAAAAATTCTGGAAATATCCCAAACAACCCGTCCTAACCTGAAAATCCCAAAAATTCTGGAAATATCCCAAACTACCCATCCTAACCTAAAAACCCCGAAAAATCCCTGAAATACTGCCAATTACTCGTCCTAACCCGAAAATCCCAAAAATTCTGGAAATATCTTAAACTACCCGTCCTCACCTAAAAACACCGAAAAATCCCTGAAATACTGCCAATTACTCGTCCTAACCTGCAAATCCCAAAAATTCTGGAAATATCCCAAACTACCCGTCCTAACCTAAAAACCCCGAAAAATCCCCGAAATACTGCCAATTACTCGTCCTAACCTGAAAAACCCACAAATTCTGGAAATATCCCAAACTACCCGTCCTAACCTAAACACCCCGAAAAATCCCTGAAATACTGCCAATTACTCGTCCTAACCCGAAAATCCCAAAAATTCTGGAACTATCTTAAACTACCCGTCCTAACCTAAAAAACCCAAAAAATCTCTGAAATACTGCCAATTACTCGTCCTAACCTGAAAATCCCAATAATTCTGGAAATATCTTAAACTACTCGTCCTAACCTGAAAATCCCAAAAATTCTGGAAATATGGCAAACTACCCGTCCTAACCTAAAAACCCCGAAAAATCCCTGAAATACTGCCAATTACTCGTCCTAACCTGAAAATCCCACAAATTCTGGAAATATCCCAAAGTACCCGTCCTAACCTAAAAAACCGAAAAATCCCTGAAATACTGCCAATTACTCGTCCTAACCTGAAAATCCCAAAAATTCTGGAAATATCTTAAACTACTCGTCCTAACCTGAAAATCCCAAAAATTCTGGCAATATCCCAAACTACCCGTTCTAACCTAAAACCCCCGAAAAATCCTTGAAATACTACCAAGTACTCGTCCTAACCTCAAAATCCCAAAAATTCTGGAAATATCCCAAAATACCCGTCCTAACCTAAAAACCCCGAAAAATCCCCGAAATGCTGCCAATTACTCGTCCTAACCTGAAAATCCCAAAAATTCTGGAAATATCCCAAACTACCCGTCCTACCCTAAACACCCCCAAAAATCCCTGAAATACTGCCAACAACTCGTCCTAACCTGAAAATCCCAAAAATTCTGGAAATATCCCAAACTACCCGTCCTAACCTAAAAACCCCGAAAAATCCCTGAAATACTGCCAATAACTCGTCCTAACCTGAAAATCCCAAAAATTCTGGAAATATCCCGAACTACCCGTCCTAACCTAAAAACCCCGAAAACACCCTGAAATACTGCCAATTACTCGTCGTAACCTGAAAATCCCAAAAATTCTGGAAATATCCCAAACTACCCGTCCTAACCTAAAAACCCCGAAAAATCCCTGAAATACTGCCAATTACTCGTCCTAACCCGAAAATTCCAAAAATTCTGGAAACATCTTAAATTACCCGTCCTAACCTAAAACCCCCGAAAAATCCCTGAAATACTGCCAATTACTGGTCCTAACCCGAAAATCCCAAAAACTCTGGAAATATCCCAAACTACCCGTCCTAACCTAAAAACCCCGAAAAATCCCTGAAATACTGCTAATTACTCGTCCTAACCTGAAAATCCCAAAAATTCTGGAAATATCCCACACTACCCGTCCTAACCTAAAAACCCCGAAAAATCCCGGAAATACTGCCAATTACTCGTCCTAACCTGAAAATCCCAAAAATTCTGGAAATATCTTAAACTACTCGTCCTAACCTGAAAATTCCAAAAATTCTGGAGATATCCCAAACTACCCGTCCGAACCTAAAACCCCCGAAAAATCCCTGAAATACTGCCAATTACTCGTCCTAACCTGAAAATCCCAAAAACTCTGGAAATATCCCAAACTACCCGTCCTAACCTAAAAACCCCGAAAAATCCCTGAAATACTGCCAATAACTCGTCCTAACCTGAAAATGCCAAAAATTCCGGAAATATCCCAAACTACCCGTCCTAACCAAAAAGCCCCGAAAAATCCCTGAAATACTGCCAATAAGTCGTCCTAACCCGAAAATCCCAAAAATTCTGGAAACATCTTAAATTACCCGTCCTAACCTAAAACCCCCGAAAAATACCTGAAATACTGCCAATTACTGGTCCTAACCCGAAAATCCCAAAAATTCTGGAAATATCCCAAACTACCCGTCCTAACCTAAAAACCCCGAAAAATCCCTGAAATACTGCTAATTACTCGTCCTAACCTGAAAATCCCAAAAATTCTGGAAATATCCACCCTACCCGTCCTAACCTAAAAACCCCGAAAAATCCCGGAAATACTGCCAATTACTCGTCCTAACCTGAAAATCCCAAAAATTCTGGAAATATCTTAAACTACTCGTCCTAACCTGAAAATTCCAAAAATTCTGGAAATATCCCGAACTACCCGTCCTAATCTAAAAACCCCGAAAACACCCGGAAATACTGCCAATTACTCGTCGTAACCTGAAAATCCCAAAAATTCTGGAAATATCCCAAACTACCCGTCCTAACCTAAAAACCCCGAAAAATCCCGGAAATACTGCCAATTACTCGTCCTAACCTGAAAATCCCAAAAATTCTGCAAATATCTTAAACTACTCGTCCTAACCTGAAAATTCCAAAAATTCTGGAGATATCCCAAACTACCCGTCCTAACCAAAAAGCCCCGAAAAATCCCTGAAATACTGCCAATAAGTCGTCCTAACCCGAAAATCCCAAAAATTCTGGAAACATCTTAAATTACCCGTCCTAACCTAACTACCCCGAAAAATCCCTGAAATACTGCCAATAACTCGTCCTAACCTGAAAATCCCAAAAATTCTGGAAATATCCCGAACTACCCGTCCTAATCTAAAAACCCCGAAAACACCCGGAAATACTGCCAATTACTCGTCGTAACCTGAAAATCCCAAAAATTCTGGAAATATCCCAAACTACCCGTCCTAACCTAAAAACCCCGAAAAATCCCTGAAATACTGCCAATTACTCGTCCTAACCCGAAAATTCCAAAAATTCTGGGAACATCTGAAATTACCCGTCCTAACCTAAAACCCCCGAAAAATCCCTGAAATACTGCCAATTACTGGTCCTAACCCGAAAATCCCAAAAACTCGGGAAATATCCCAAACTACCCGTCCTAACCTAAAAACCCCGAAAAATCCCTGAAATACTGCTAATTACTCGTCCTAACCTGAAAATCCCAAAAATTCTGGAAATATCCCACACTACCCGTCCTAACCTAAAAACCCCGAAAAATCCCGGAAATACTGCCAATTACTCGTCCTAACCTGAAAATCCCAAAAATTCTGCAAATATCTTAAACTACTCGTCCTAACCTGAAAATTCCAAAAATTCTGGAGATATCCCAAACTACCCGTCCTAACCTAAAACCCCCGAAAAATCCCTGAAATACTGCCAATAACTCGTCCTAACCTGAAAATGCCAAAAATTCCGGAAATATCCCAAACTACCCGTCCTAACCTAAAAACCCCGAAAAATCCCTGAAATACTGCCAATAAGTCGTCCTAACCCGAAAATCCCAAAAATTCTGGAAACATCTTAAATTACCCGTCCTAACCTAAAACCCCCGAAAAATCCCTGAAATACTGCCAATTACTGGTCGTAACCCGAAAATCCCAAAAATTCTGGAAATATCCCAAACTACCCGTCCTAACCTAAAAACCCCGAAAAATCCCTGAAATACTGCTAATTACTCGTCCTAACCTGAAAATCCCAAAAATTCTGGAAATATCCCACCCTACCCGTCCTAACCTAAAAACCCCGAAAAATCCCGGAAATACTGCCAATTACTCGTCCTAACCTGAAAATCCCAAAAATTCTGGAAATATCTTAAACTACTCGTCCTAACCTGAAAATTACAAAAATTCTGGAGATATCCCAAATTACCCGTCCTAACCTAAAAACCCCGAAAAATCCCTGAAATACTGCCAATTACTCGTCCTAACCTGAAAATCCCAAAAACTCTGGACATATCCCAAACTACCCGTCCTAACCTAAAAGCCCCGAAAAATCCCTGAAATACTGCCAATAACTCGTCCTAACCTGAAAATGCCAAAAATTCTGGAAATATCCCATACTACCCGTCCTAACCTAAAAACCGCGCAGAATCCCTGAAATACTGCCAATTACTCCTCCTAACCTGAAAATCCCAAAAATTCTGGAAATATCCCACCCTACCCGTCCTAACCTAAAAACCCCGAAAAATCCCGGAAATACTGCCAATTACTCGTCCTAACCTGAAAATCCCAAAAATTCTGCAAATATCTTAAACTACTCGTCCTAACCTGAAAATTCCAAAAATTCTGGAGATATCCCAAACTACCCGTCCTAACCTAAAACCCCCGAAAAATCCCTGAAATACTGCCAATTACTCGTCCTAACCTGAAAATCCCAAAAACTCTGGAAATATCCCAAACAACGCGTCCTAACCTGAAAATCCCAAAAATTCTGGAAATATCCCAAACTACCCATCCTAACCTAAAAACCCCGAAAACACCCGGAAATACTGCCAATTACTCGTCGTAACCTGAAAATCCCAAAAATTCTGGAAATATCCCAAACTACCCGTCCTAACCTAAAAACCCCGAAAAATCCCTGAAATACTGCCAATTACTCGTCCTAACCTGAAAATCCCAAAAATTCTGGAAATATCCCAAACTACCCGTCCTAACCTAAAAACCCCGAAAAATCCCTGAAATACTGCCAATTACTCGTCCTAACCTGAAAATCCCAAAAATTCTGGAAATATCCCAAACTACCCGTCCTAACCTAAAAACCCCGAAAAATCCCAGAAATACTGCCAATTACTCCTCCTAATCTGAAAATCCCAAAAATTCTGGAAACATCTTAAACTACCCGTCCTAACCTAAAACCCCCGAAAAATCCCTGAAATACTGCCAATTACTCGTCCTAACCTGAAAATCCCAAAAATTCTGGAAATATCCCAAACTACCCGTCCTAACCTAAAAACCCCGAAAAATCCCTGAAATACTGCCAATTACTCGTCCTAACCTGAAAATCCCAAAAATTCTGGAAATATCTTAAACTACCCGTCCTAACCTAAAAAACCCGAAAAATCCCTGAAATACTGCCAATTACTCGTCCTAACCTGAAAATCCCAAAAATTCTGGAAATATCCCAAACTACCCGTCCTAACCTAAAAACCCCGAAAAATCCCTGAAATACTGCCAACAACTCGTCCTAACCTGAAAATCCCAAAAATTCTGGAAATATCCCAAACTACCCGTCCTAACCTAAAAACCCCGAAAAATCCCGGAAATACTGCCAATTACTCGTCCTAACCTGAAAATCCCAAAAATTCTGGAAATATCTTAAACTACTCGTCCTAACCTAAAAACCCCGAAAAATCCCTGAAATACTGCCAACAACTCGTCCTAACCTGAAAATCCCAAAAATTCTGGAAATATCTTAAACTACCCGTCCTAACCTGAAAATCCCAAAAATTCTGGAAATATCCCAAACTACCCGTCCTAACCTAAAAACCCCGAAAAATCCCTGAAATACTGCCAATTACTCGTCCTAACCTGAAAATCCCAAAAATTCTGGAAATATCCCAAACTACCCGTCCTAACCTAAAAATTCCGAAAAATCCCTGAAACACTGCCAATTACTCGTCCTAACCTGAAAATCCCAAAAATTCTGGAAATATCTTAAACTACCCGTCCTAACCTAAAAAACCCGAAAAATCCCTGAAATACTGCCAATTACTCGTCCTAACCTGAAAATCCCAAAAATTCTGGAAATATCCCAAACTACCCGTCCTAACCTAAAAACCACGGAAAATCCCCGGAATACTGCCAATTACTCGTCCTAACCTGAAAATCCCAAAAACTCTGGAAATATCCCAAACAACGCGTCCTAACCTGAAAATCCCAAAAATTCTGGAAATATCCCAAACTACCCATCCTAACCTAAAAACCCCGAAAAATCCCTGAAATACTGCCAATTACTCGTCCTAACCTAAAAATCCCAAAAATTCTGGAAATATCCCATACTACCCGTCCTAACCTAAAAACCCCGAAAAATCCCTGACATACTGCCAATTACTGGTCCTAACCCGAAAATCCCAAAAATTCTGGAAATATCCCAAACTACCCATCCTGACCTAAAAACCCCGACAAAATCCCTGAAATACTGCCAATAACTCGTCCTAACCCGAAAATCCCAAAAATTCTGGAAACATCTTAAACTACCCGTCCTAACCTAAAAACCCCGAAAAATCCCTGAAATACTGCCAATTACTCGTCCTAACCTGAAAATCCCAAAAACTCTGGAAATATCCCAAACAACCCGTCCTAACCTGAAAATCCCAAAAATCCTGGAAATATCCCAAACTACCCATCCTAACCTAAAAACCCCGAAAAATCCCTGAAATACTGCCAATTACTCGTCCTAACCCGAAAATCCCAAAAATTCTGGAAATATCTTAAACTACCCGTCCTCGCCTAAAAACACCGAAAAATCCCTGAAATACTGCCAATTACTCGTCCTAACCTGAAAATCCCAAAAATTCTGGAAATATCCCAAACTACCCGTCCTAACCTAAAAACCCCGAAAAATCCCCGAAATACTGCCAATTACTCGTCCTAACCTGAAAAACCCACAAATTCTGGAAATATCCCAAACTACCCGTCCTAACCTAAACACCCCGAAAAATCCCTGAAATACTGCCAATTACTCGTCCTAACCCGAAAATCCCAAAAATTCTGGAACTATCTTAAACTACCCGTCCTAACCTAAAAAACCCGAAAAATCTCTGAAATACTGCCAATTACTCGTCCTAACCTGAAAATCCCAAAAATTCTGGAAATATCTTAAACTACTCGTCCTAACCTGAAAATCCCAAAAATTCTGGAAATATGGCAAACTACCCGTCCTAACCTAAAAACCCCGAAAAATCCCTGAAATACTGCCAATTACTCGTCCTAACCTGAAAATCCCACAAATTCTGGAAATATCCCAAAGTACCCGTCCTAACCTAAAAATTCCGAAAAATCCCTGAAACACTGCCAATTACTCGTCCTAACCTGAAAATCCCATAAGTTCTGGAAATATCCCAAACTACCCGGCCTAACCTAAAAAACCGAAAAATCCCTGAAATACTGCCAATTACTCGTCCTAACCTGAAAATCCCAAAAATTCTGGAAATATCTTAAACTACTCGTCCTAACCTGAAAATCCCAAAAATTCTGGCAATATCCCAAACTACCCGTTCTAACCTAAAACCCCCGAAAAATCCTTGAAATACTACCAAGTACTCGTCCTAACCTCAAAATCCCAAAAATTCTGGAAATATCCCAAAATACCCGTCCTAACCTAAAAACCCCGAAAAATCACCGAAATGCTGCCAATTACTCGTCCTAACCTGAAAATCCCAAAAATTCTGGAAATATCCCAAACTACCCGTCCTACCCTAAACACCCCCAAAAATCCCTGAAATACTGCCAATTACTCGTCCTAACCTGAAAATCCCAAAAATTCTGGAAATATCTTAAACTACCCGTCCTAACCTAAAAAACCCGAAAAATCCCTGAAATACTGCCAATTACTCGTCCTAACCTGAAAATCCCAAAAATTCTGGAAATATCCCAAACTACCCGTCCTAACCTAAAAACCCCGAAAAATCCCTGAAATACTGCCAATTACTCGTCCTAACCTGAAAATCCCAAAAATTCTGGAAATATCTTAAACTACCCGTCCTAACCTAAAAAACCCGAAAAATCCCTGAAATACTGCCAATTACTCGTCCTAACCTGAAAATCCCAAAAATTCTGGAAATATCCCAAACTACCCGTCCTAACCTAAAAACCCCGAAAAATCCCTGAAATACTGCCAATTACTCGTCCTAACCTGAAAATCCCAAAAATTCTGGAAATATCCCAAACTACCCGTCCTAACCTAAAAACCCCGAAAAATCCCTGAAATACTGCCAATTACTCGTCCTAACCTGAAAATCCCAAAAATTCTGGAAATATCTTAAACTACTCGTCCTAACCTGAAAATCCCAAAAATTCTGGAAATATCCCAAACTACCCGTCCTAACCTAAAAACCCCGAAAAATCCCTGAAATACTGCCAATTACTCGTCCTAACCTGAAAATCCCAAAAATTCTGGAAATATCCCAAACTACCCGTCCTAACCTAAAAACCCCGAAAAATCCCTGAAATACTGCCAATTACTCGTCCTAACCTGAAAATCCCAAAAAATTCTGGAAATATCCCAAACTACCCGTCCTAACCTAAAAACCCCGAAAAATCCCTGAAATACTGCCAATTACTCGTCCTAACCTGAAAATCCCAAAAATTCTGGAAATATCCCAAACTACCCGTCCTAACCTAAAAACCCCGAAAAATCCCTGAAATACTGCCAATTACTCGTCCTAACCTGAAAATCCCAAAAATTCTGGAAATATCCCAAACTACCCGTCCTAACCTAAAAACCCCGAAAAATCCCTGAAATACTGCCAATTACTCGTCCTAACCCGAAAATTCCAAAAATTCTGGAAACATCTTAAATTACCCGTCCTAACCTAAAACCCCCGAAAAATCCCTGAAATACTGCCAATTACTGGTCCTAACCCGAAAATCCCAAAAACTCTGGAAATATCCCAAACTACCCGTCCTAACCTAAAAACCCCGAAAAATCCCTGAAATACTGCTAATTACTCGTCCTAACCTGAAAATCCCAAAAATTCTGGAAATATCCCACACTACCCGTCCTAACCTAAAAACCCCGAAAAATCCCGGAAATACTGCCAATTACTCGTCCTAACCTGAAAATCCCAAAAATTCTGGAAATATCTTAAACTACTCGTCCTAACCTGAAAATTCCAAAAATTCTGGAGATATCCCAAACTACCCGTCCGAACCTAAAACCCCCGAAAAATCCCGGAAATACTGCCAATTACTCGTCCTAACCTGAAAATCCCAAAAATTCTGGAAATATCTTAAACTACTCGTCCTAACCTGAAAATTCCAAAAATTCTGGAGATATCCCAAACTACCCGTCCTAACCTAAAAACCCCGAAAAATCCCTGAAATACTGCCAATTACTCGTCCTAACCTGAAAATCCCAAAAACTCTGGACATATCCCAAACTACCCGTCCTAACCTAAAAGCGCCGAAAAATCCCTGAAATACTGCCAATAACTCGTCCTAACCTGAAAATGCCAAAATTTCTGGAAATATCCCAAACTACCCGTCCTAACCTAAAAACCCCGAAAAATCCCTGAAATACTGCCAATTACTCGTCCTAACCTGAAAATCCCAAAAATTCTGGAAATATCCCATTCTACCCGTCCTAACCTAAAAACCCCGAAAAATCCCTGACATACTGCCAATTACTCGTCCTAACCCGAAAATCCCAAAAATTCTGGAAACATCTTAAACTACCCGTCCAAACCTAAAAACCCCGAAAAATCCCTGAAATACTGCCAATTACTCGTCCTAACCTGAAAATCCCAAAAACTCTGGAAATATCCCAAACAACCCGTCCTAACCTGAAAATCCCAAAAATTCTGGAAATATCCCAAACTACCCATCCTAACCTAAAAACCCCGAAATATCCCTGAAATACTGCCAATAACTCGTCCTAACCTGAAAATCCCAAAAATTCTGGAAATATCCCAAACTACCCGTCCTAACCTAAAAACCCCGAAAAATCCCTGAAATACTGCCAATTATTCGTCCTAACCTGAAAGTCCCAAAATTCTGGAAATATCCCAAACAACCCGTCCTAACCTGAAAATCCCAAAAATTCTGGAAATATCCCAAACTACCCATCCTAACCTAAAAACCCCGAAAAATCCCTGAAATACTGCCAATAACTCGTCCTAACCTGAAAATCCCAAAAATTCTGGAAATATCCCAAACTACCCGTCCTAACCGAAAAACCCCGAAAAATCCCTGAAATACTGCCAATTACTCGTCCTAACCTGAAAATCCCAAAAACTCTGGAAATATCCCAAACTACCCGTCCTAACCTAAAAACCCCGAAAAATCCCTGAAATACTGCCAATTACTGGTCCTAACCCGAAAATAACAAAAATTCTGGAAATATCCCAAACTACCCGTCCTAACCTAAAAACCCCGAAAAATCCCTGAAATACTGCTAATTACTCGTCCTAACCTGAAAATCCCAAAAATTCTGGAAATATCCCACACTACCCGTCCTAACCTAAAAACCCCGAAAAATCCCGGAAATACTGCGAATTACTCGTCCTAACCTGAAAATCCCAAAAATTCTGGAAATATCTTAAACTACTCGTCCTAGCCTGAAAATTCCAAAAATTCTGGAGATATCCCAAACTACCCGTCCTAACCTAAAAACCCCGAAAAATCCCTGAAATACTGCCAATTGCTCGTCCTAACCTGAAAATCCCAAAAATTCTGGAAATATCCCGAACTACCCGTCCTAACCTAAAAACCCCGAAAACACCCTGAAATACTGCCAATTACTCGTCGTAACCTGAAAATCCCAAAAATTCTGGAAATATCCCGAACTACCCGTCCTAACCTAAAAACCCCGAAAACACCCTGAAATACTGCCAATTACTCGTCGTAACCTGAAAATCCCAAAAATTCTGGAAATATCCCAAAGTACCGGTCCTAACCTAAAAATCCCGAAAAATCCCTGAAACACTGCCAATTACTCGTCCTAACCTGAAAATCCCAAAAATTTTGGAAATATCCCAAACTACCCGTCCTAACCTGAAAATCCCAAAAATTCTGGATATATCCCATACTACCCGTCCTAACCTAAAAACCGCGAAGAATCCCTGAATACTGCCTATTACTCGTCCTAACCCGAAAATCCCAAAAATTGTGGAAATATCTTAAACTACCCGTCCTAACCTAAAAACCCCAAAAAATCCCTGAAATACTGCCAATTACTCGTCCTAACCTGAAAATCCCAAAAGTCCTGGAAATATCTCAAACTACTCGTCCTAACCTAAAAAACCCGAAAAAATCCCTGAAATACTGCCAATTACTCGTCCTAACCTGAAAATCCCAAAAATTCTGGAAATATCCCAAACTTGCCCGTCCTAACCTAAAAACCGCGGAAAATCCCTGAAATAGTGCCAATTACTCGTCCCTAACCTGAAAATCCCAAGAATTCTCGAAATATCCCAAATTTCCCGTCCTAACCTAAAAACCCCGAAATGTCCCTGAAATACTGCCAATTACTCGTCCTAACCTGAAAATCCCAAAAATTCCTGGAAATATCCCAAACTACCCGTCCTAACCTAAAAACCCCGAAAAA
>BQMI01000502.1:0-32140 GCA_026005395.1 Asobara japonica | reverse complement strand
CAATATAAACGGGTTTTCCTTCAAAAACACTACCGTACACTTCCCGTAACCACTTCAAATTCACTGTATTGGGGTAATTCGATGCACTGAACACGATGCAACATACGGCAAACGCTAACATTCGACCGTTCTCGAGTTATCACCGAATTGCCGATTTTCGAAAAAAACAAGTTTCTGCCAAAACACTATCGTACACTTCCCGTAACTACTTCAAATTCACTGTATTGGGGTAATTCGATGCTGACCACGATGCAACATACGGCAAACGCTAACATTCGACCGTTCTCGAGTTATCATCAAAACAGTGAGGACTATGAAAAACGTGCTTTTCAGCGCGTGAAACGCTCGAATATCGCATAAACGGGTTTTCCTTCAAAAACACTACCGTACACTTCCCGTAACCACTTCAAATTCACTCTATAGAGGTAGTTCGAGGCGCTGGACACGATGCAACATACGGCGAACGCTAACATTCGACCGTTCTCGAGTTATCACCGAATTGCTCGATTTTCGAAAAAAACAAGTTTCTGCCAAACACTATCGTACACTTCCCGTAACTACTTCAAATTCACTGTATTGGGGTAATTCGATGCAGTGAACACGATGCAACATACGGCAAACGCTAACATTCGACCGTTCTCGAGTTATCACCGAATTGCTCGATTTTCGAAAAAACAAGTTTCTGCCAAAACACTATCGTACACTTCCCGTAACTACTTCAAATTCACTGTATTGGGGTAATTCGATGCGCTGAACACGATGCAACATACGGCAAACGCTAATATTCGACCGTTCTCGAGTTATCATCAAATAGTGAGGACTATGAAAAACGTGCTTTTCAGCGCGTGAAACGCTCGAATATCGCATAAACGGGTTTTCCTTCAAAACACTACCGTACACTTCCCGTAACCACTTCAAATTCACTGTATTGGGGTAATTCGATGCACTGAACACGATGCAACATACGGCAAACGCTAACATTCGACCGTTCTCGAGTTATCACCGAATTGCTCGATTTTCGAAAAAAACAAGTTTCTGCCAAAACACTATCGTACACTTCCCGTAACTACTTCAAATTCACTGTATTGGGGTAATTCGATGCGCTGAACACGATGCAACATACCGCAAACGCTAATATTGGACCGTTCTCGAGTTATCATCAAAACAGTGAGGACTATGAAAAACGTGCTTTTCAGCGCGTGAAACGCTCGAATATCGCATAAACGGGTTTTCCTTCAAAAACACTACCGTACACTTCCCGTAACCACTTCAAATTCACTCTATAGAGATAGTTCGAGGCGCTGGACACGATGCAACATACGGCGAACGCTAACATTCGACCGTTCTCGAGTTATCACCGAATTGCTCGATTTCGAAAAAAACAAGTTTCTGCCAAACACTATCGTACACTTCCCGTAACTACTTCAAATTCACTGTATTGGGGTAATTCGATGCACTGAACACGATGCAACATACGGCAAACGCTAACATTCGACCGTTCTCGAGTTATCACCGAATTGCTCGATTTTCGAAAAAAACAAGTTTCTGCCAAAACACTATCGTACACTTCCCGTAACTACTTCAAATTCACTGTATTGGGGTAATTCGATGCGCTGAATACTATGCAACATACGGCAAACGCTAATATTCGACCGTTCTCGAGTTATCATCAAAACAGTGAGGACTATGAAAAACGTGCTTTCAGCGCGTGAAGCGCTCGAATATCGCATAAACGGGTTTTCCTTCAAAACACTACCGTACACTTCCCGTAACCACTTCAAATTCACTGTATTGGGGTAATTCGATGCACTGAACACGATGCAACATACGGCAAACGCTAACATTCGACCGTTCTCGAGTTATCACCGAATTGCTCGATTTTCGAAAAAAACAAGTTTCTGCCAAAACACTATCGTACACTTCCCGAAACTACTTCAAATTCACTGTATTGGGGTAATTCGATGCTGAACACGATGCAACATACGGCAAACGCTAACATTCGACCGTTCTCGAGTTATCATCAAAACAGTGAGGACTATGAAAAACGTGCTTTTCAGCGCGTGAAACGCTCGAATATCGCATAAACGGGTTTTCCTTCAAAAACACTACCGTACACTTCCCGTAACCACTTCAAATTCACTCTATAGAGGTAGTTCGAGGCGCTGGACACGATGCAACATACGGCGAACGCTAACATTCGACCGTTCTCGAGTTATCACCGAATTGCTCGATTTCGAAAAAAACAAGTTTCTGCCAAAACACTATCGTACACTTCCCGTAACTACTTCAAGTTCACTGTATTGGGGTAATTCGATGCACTGAACACGATGCAACATACGGCAAACGCTAGCATTCGACCGTTCTCGAGTTATCACCGAATTGCTCGATTTTCGAAAAAAACAAGTTTTGTGCCAAAACACTATCGTACACTTCCCGTAACTACTTCAAATTCACTGTATTGGGTAATTCGATGCGCTGAACACGATGCAACATACGGCAAACGCTAATATTCGACCGTTCTCGAGTTATCATCAAAACAGTGAGGACTATGAAAAACGTGCTTTTCAGCGCGTGAAACGCTCGAATATCGCATAAACGGGTTTTCCTTCAAAAACACTACCGTACACTTCCCGTAACCACTTCAAATTCACTGTATTGGGGTAATTCGATGCACTGAACACGATGCAACATACGGCAAACGCTAACATTCGACCGTTCTCGAGTTATCACCGAATTGCTCGATTTTCGAAAAAAACAAGTTTCTGCCAAAACACTATCGTACACTTCCCGTAACTACTTCAAATTCACTGTATTGGGGTAATTCGATGCTGAACACGATGCAACATACGGCAAACGCTAACATTCGACCGTTCTCGAGTTATCATCAAAACAGTGAGGACTATGAAAAACGTGCTTTTCAGCGCGTGAAACGCTCGAATATCGCATAAACGGGTTTTCCTTCAAAAACACTACCGTACACTTCCCGTAACCACTTCAAATTCACTCTATAGAGGTAGTTCGAGGCGCTGGACACGATGCAACATACGGTGAACGCTAACATTCGACCGTTCTCGAGTTATCACCGAATTGCTCGATTTTCGAAAAAAACAAGTTTCTGCCAAAACACTATCGTACACTTCCCGTAACTACTTCAAGTTCACTGTATTGGGGTAATTCGATGCACTGAACACGATGCAACATACGGCAAACGCTAACATTCGACCGTTCTCGAGTTATCACCGAATTGCTCGATTTTCGAAAAAAACAAGTTTCTGCCAAAACACTATCGTACACTTCCCGTAACTACTTCAAATTCACTGTATTGGGGTAATTCGATGCGCTGAACACGATGCAACATACGGCAAACGCTAATATTCGACCGTTCTCGAGTTATCATCAAAACAGTGAGGACTATGAAAAACGTGCTTTTCAGCGCGTGAAACGCTCGAATATCGCATAAACGGGTTTTCCTTCAAAAACACTACCGTACACTTCCCGTAACCACTTCAAATTCACTGTATTGGGGTAATTCGATGCACTGAACACGATACAACATACGGCAAACGCTAACATTCGACCGTTCTCGAGTTATCACCGAATTGCTCGATTTTCGAAAAAAACAAGTTTCTGCCAAAACACTATCGTACACTTCCCGTAACTACTTCAAATTCACTGTATTGGGGTAATTCGATGCGCTGAACACGATGCAACATACGGCAAACGCTAATATTCGACCGTTCTCGAGTTATCATCAAAAAGTGAGGACTATGAAAAACGTGCTTTTCAGCGCGTGAAACGCTCGAAAATCGCATAAACGGGTTTTCCTTCAAAAACACTACCGTACACTTCCCGTAACCACTTCAAATTCACTCTATAGAGGTAGTTCGAGGCGCTGGACACGATGCAACATACGGCGAACGCTAACATTCGACCGTTCTCGAGTTATCACCGAATTGCTCGATTTTCGAAAAAAACAAGTTTCTGCCAAAACACTATCGTACACTTCCCGTAACTACTTCAAATTCACTGTATTGGGGTAATTCGATGCGCTGAACACGATGCAACATACGGCAAACGCTAACATTGGACCGTTCTCGAGTTATCACCGAATTGCTCGATTTTTGAAAAAAACAAGTTTCTGCCAAAACACTATAGTACACTTCCCGTAACTACTTCAAATTCACTGTATTGGGTAATTCGATGCTGAACACGATGCAACATACGGCAAACGCTAACATTCGACTGTTCTCGAGTTGTCATCAAAACAGTGAGGACTATGAAAAACGTGCTTTTCAGCGCGTGAAACGCTCGAATATCGCATAAACGGGTTTTCCTTCAAAAACACTACCGTACACTTCCCGTAACCACTTCAAATTCACTCTATAGAGGTAGTTCGAGGCGCTGGACACGATGCAACATACGGCGAACGCTAACATTCGACCGTTCTCGAGTTATCACCGAATTGCTCGATTTTTGAAAAAAACAAGTTTCTGCCAAAACACTACCGTACACTTCCCGTAACTACTTCAAATTCACTGTATTGGGGTAATTCGATGAGCTGAACACGATGCAACATACGGCAAACGCTAACATTCGACCGTTCTCGAGTTATCATCAAAACAGTGAGGACTATGAAAAACGTGCTTTTCAGCGCGTGAAACGCTCGAATATCGCATAAACGGGTTTTCCTTCAAAACACTACCGTACACTTCCCGTAACCACTTCAAATTCACTGTATTGGGGTAATTCGATGCACTGAACACGATGCAACATACGGCAAACGCTAACATTCGACCGTTCTCGAGTTATCACCGAATTGCTCGATTTTCGAAAAAAACAAGTTTCTGCCAAAACACTATCGTACACTTCCCGTAACTACTTCAAATTCACTGTATTGGGGTAATTCGATGCTGACCACGATGCAACATACGGCAAACGCTAACATTCGACCGTTCTCGAGTTATCATCAAAACAGTGAGGACTATGAAAAACGTGCTTTTCAGCGCGTGAAACGCTCGAATATCGCATAAACGGGTTTTCCTTCAAAAACACTACCGTACACTTCCCGTAACCACTTCAAATTCACTCTATAGAGGTAGTTCGAGGCGCTGGACACGATGCAACATACGGCGAACGCTAACATTCGACCGTTCTCGAGTTATCACCGAATTGCTCGATTTTCGAAAAAAACAAGTTTCTGCCAAAACACTATCGTACACTTCCCGTAACTACTTCAAATTCACTGTATTGGGGTAATTCGATGCAGTGAACACGATGCAACATACGGCAAACGCTAACATTCGACCGTTCTCGAGTTATCACCGAATTGCTCGATTTTCGAAAAAAACAAGTTTCTGCCAAAACACTATCGTACACTTCCCGTAACTACTTCAAATTCACTGTATTGGGGTAATTCGATGCGCTGAACACGATGCAACATACGGCAAACGCTAATATTCGACCGTTCTCGAGTTATCATCAAAACAGTGAGGACTATGAAAAACGTGCTTTTCAGCGCGTGAAACGCTCGAATATCGCATAAACGGGTTTTCCTTCAAAAACACTACCGTACACTTCCCGTAACCACTTCAAATTCACTGTATTGGGGTAATTCGATGCACTGAACACGATGCAACATACGGCAAACGCTAACATTCGACCGTTCTCGAGTTATCACCGAATTGCTCGATTTTCGAAAAAACAAGTTTCTGCCAAAACACTATCGTACACTTCCCGTAACTACTTCAAATTCACTGTATTGGGGTAATTCGATGCGCTGAACACGATGCAACATACGGCAAACGCTAATATTCGACCGTTCTCGAGTTATCATCAAAACAGTGAGGACTATGAAAAACGTGCTTTTCAGCGCGTGAAACGCTCGAATATCGCATAAACGGGTTTTCCTTCAAAAACACTACCGTACACTTCCCGTAACCACTTCAAATTCACTGTATTGGGGTAATTCGATGCACTGAACACGATGCAACATACGGCAAACGCTAACATTCGACCGTTCTCGAGTTATCACCGAATTGCTCGATTTTCGAAAAAAACAAGTTTCTGCCAAAACACTATCGTACACTTCCCGTAACTACTTCAAATTCACTGTATTGGGGTAATTCGATGCTGAACACGATGCAACATACGGCAAACGCTAACATTCGACCGTTCTCGAGTTATCATCAAAACAGTGAGGACTATGAAAAACGTGCTTTTCAGCGCGTGAAACGCTCGAATATCGCATAAACGGGTTTTCCTTCAAAAACACTACCGTACACTTCCCGTAACCACTTCAAATTCACTCTATAGAGGTAGTTCGAGGCGCTGGACACGATGCAACATACGGTGAACGCTAACATTCGACCGTTCTCGAGTTATCACCGAATTGCTCGATTTTCGAAAAAAACAAGTTTCTGCCAAAACACTATCGTACACTTCCCGTAACTACTTCAAGTTCACTGTATTGGGGTAATTCGATGCACTGAACACGATGCAACATACGGCAAACGCTAACATTCGACCGTTCTCGAGTTATCACCGAATTGCTCGATTTTCGAAAAAAACAAGTTTCTGCCAAAACACTATCGTACACTTCCCGTAACTACTTCAAATTCACTGTATTGGGGTAATTCGATGCGCTGAACACGATGCAACATACGGCAAACGCTAATATTCGACCGTTCTCGAGTTATCATCAAAACAGTGAGGACTATGAAAAACGTGCTTTTCAGCGCGTGAAACGCTCGAATATCGCATAAAAGGGTTTTCCTTCAAAAACACTACCGTACACTTCCCGTAACCACTTCAAATTCACTGTATTGGGGTAATTCGATGCACTGAACACGATACAACATACGGCAAACGCTAACATTCGACCGTTCTCGAGTTATCACCGAATTGCTCGATTTTCGAAAAAAACAAGTTTCTGCCAAAACACTATCGTACACTTCCCGTAACTACTTCAAATTCACTATATTGGGGTAATTCGATGCGCTGAACACGATGCAACATACGGCAAACGCTAATATTCGACCGTTCTCGAGTTATCATCAAAACAGTGAGGACTATGAAAAACGTGCTTTTCAGCGCGTGAAACGCTCGAAAATCGCATAAACGGGTTTTCCTTCAAAAACACTACCGTACACTTCCCGTAACCACTTCAAATTCACTCTATAGAGGTAGTTCGAGGCGCTGGACACGATGCAACATACGGCGAACGCTAACATTCGACCGTTCTCGAGTTATCACCGAATTGCTCGATTTTCGAAAAAAACAAGTTTCTGCCAAAACACTATCGTACACTTCCCGTAACTACTTCAAATTCACTGTATTGGGATAATTCGATGCGCTGAACACGATGCAACATACGGCAAACGCTAACATTGGACCGTTCTCGAGTTATCACCGAATTGCTCGATTTTTGAAAAAAACAAGTTTCTGCCAAAACACTATAGTACACTTCCCGTAACTACTTCAAATTCACTGTATTGGGGTAATTCGATGCTGAACACGATGCAACATACGGCAAACGCTAACATTCGACTGTTCTCGAGTTATCATCAAAACAGTGAGGACTATGAAAAACGTGCTTTTCAGCGCGTGAAACGCTCGAATATCGCATAAACGGGTTTTCCTTCAAAAACACTACCGTACACTTCCCGTAACCACTTCAAATTCACTCTATAGAGGTAGTTCGAGGCGCTGGACACGATGCAACATACGGCGAACGCTAACATTCGACCGTTCTCGAGTTATCACCGAATTGCTCGATTTTTGAAAAAAACAAGTTTCTGCCAAAACACTACCGTACACTTCCCGTAACTACTTCAAATTCACTGTATTGGGTAATTCGATCAGCTGAACACGATGCAACATACGGCAAACGCTAACATTCGACCGTTCTCGAGTTATCATCAAAACAGTGAGGACTATGAAAAACGTGCTTTTCAGCGCGTGAAACGCTCGAATATCGCATAAACGGGTTTTCCTTCAAAAACACTACCGTACACTTCCCGTAACCACTTCAAATTCACTGTATTGGGGTAATTCGATGCACTGAACACGATGCAACATACGGCAAACGCTAACATTCGACCGTTCTCGAGTTATCACCGAATTGCTCGATTTTCGAAAAAACAAGTTTCTGCCAAAACACTATCGTACACTTCCCGTAACTACTTCAAATTCACTGTATTGGGGTAATTCGATGCTGACCACGATGCAACATACGGCAAACGCTAACATTCGACCGTTCTCGAGTTATCATCAAAACAGTGAGGACTATGAAAAACGTGCTTTTCAGCGCGTGAAACGCTCGAATATCGCATAAACGGGGTTTCCTTCAAAAACACTACCGTACACTTCCCGTAACCACTTCAAATTCACTCTATAGAGGTAGTTCGAGGCGCTGGACACGATGCAACATACGGCGAACGCTAACATTCGACCGTTCTCGAGTTATCACCGAATTGCTCGATTTTCGAAAAAACAAGTTTCTGCCAAAACACTATCGTACACTTCCCGTAACTACTTCAAATTCACTGTATTGGGGTAATTCGATGCAGTGAACACGATGCAACATACGGCAAACGCTAACATTCGACCGTTCTCGAGTTATCACCGAATTGCTCGATTTTCGAAAAAAACAAGTTTCTGCCAAAACACTATCGTACACTTCCCGTAACTACTTCAAATTCACTGTATTGGGGTAATTCGATGCGCTGAACACGATGCAACATACGGCAAACGCTAATATTCGACCGTTCTCGAGTTATCATCAAAACAGTGAGGACTATGAAAAACGTGCTTTTCAGCGCGTGAAACGCTCGAATATCGCATAAACGGGTTTTCCTTCAAAAACACTACCGTACACTTCCCGTAACCACTTCAAATTCACTGTATTGGGGTAATTCGATGCACTGAACACGATGCAACATACGGCAAACGCTAACATTCGACCGTTCTCGAGTTATCACCGAATTGCTCGATTTTCGAAAAAAACAAGTTTCTGCCAAAACACTATCGTACACTTCCCGTAACTACTTCAAATTCACTGTATTGGGGTAATTCGATGCGCTGAACACGATGCAACATACGGCAAACGCTAATATTGGACCGTTCTCGAGTTATCATCAAAACAGTGAGGACTATGAAAAACGTGCTTTTCAGCGCGTGAAACGCTCGAATATCGCATAAACGGGTTTTCCTTCAAAAACACTACCGTACACTTCCCGTAACCACTTCAAATTCACTCTATAGAGATAGTTCGAGGCGCTGGACACGATGCAACATACGGCGAACGCTAACATTCGACCGTTCTCGAGTTATCACCGAATTGCTCGATTTTCGAAAAAAACAAGTTTCTGCCAAAACACTATCGTACACTTCCCGTAACTACTTCAAATTCACTGTATTGGGGTAATTCGATGCACTGAACACGATGCAACATACGGCAAACGCTAACATTCGACCGTTCTCGAGTTATCACCGAATTGCTCGATTTTCGAAAAAAACAAGTTTCTGCCAAAACACTATCGTACACTTCCCGTAACTACTTCAAATTCACTGTATTGGGGTAATTCGATGCGCTGAACACGATGCAACATACGGCAAACGCTAATATTCGACCGTTCTCGAGTTATCATCAAAACAGTGAGGACTATGAAAAACGTGCTTTTCAGCGCGTGAAGCGCTCGAATATCGCATAAACGGGTTTTCCTTCAAAAACACTACCGTACACTTCCCGTAACCACTTCAAATTCACTGTATTGGGGTTATTCGATGCACTGAACACGATGCAACATACGGCAAACGCTAACATTCGACCGTTCTCGAGTTATCACCGAATTGCTCGATTTTCGAAAAAAACAAGTTTCTGCCAAAACACTATCGTACACTTCCCGTAACTACTTCAAATTCACTGTATTGGGGTAATTCGATGCTGAACACGATGCAACATACGGCAAACGCTAACATTCGACCGTTCTCGAGTTATCATCAAAACAGTGAGGACTATGAAAAACGTGCTTTTCAGCGCGTGAAACGCTCGAATATCGCATAAACGGGTTTTCCTTCAAAAACACTACCGTACACTTCCCGTAACCACTTCAAATTCACTCTATAGAGGTAGTTCGAGGCGCTGGACACGATGCAACATACGGCGAACGCTAACATTCGACCGTTCTCGAGTTATCACCGAATTGCTCGATTTTCGAAAAAAACAAGTTTCTGCCAAAACACTATCGTACACTTCCCGTAACTACTTCAAGTTCACTGTATTGGGGTAATTCGATGCACTGAACACGATGCAACATACGGCAAACGCTAACATTCGACCGTTCTCGAGTTATCACCGAATTGCTCGATTTTCGAAAAAAACAAGTTTTGTGCCAAAACACTATCGTACACTTCCCGTAACTACTTCAAATTCACTGTATTGGGGTAATTCGATGCGCTGAACACGATGCAACATACGGCAAACGCTAATATTCGACCGTTCTCGAGTTATCATCAAAACAGTGAGGACTATGAAAAACGTGCTTTTCAGCGCGTGAAACGCTCGAATATCGCATAAACGGGTTTTCCTTCAAAAACACTACCGTACACTTCCCGTAACCACTTCAAATTCACTGTATTGGGGTAATTCGATGCACTGAACACGATGCAACATACGGCAAACGCTAACATTCGACCGTTCTCGAGTTATCACCGAATTGCTCGATTTTCGAAAAAAACAAGTTTCTGCCAAAACACTATCGTACACTTCCCGTAACTACTTCAAATTCACTGTATTGGGGTAATTCGATGCGCTGAACACGATGCAACATACGGCAAACGCTAATATTCGACCGTTCTCGAGTTATCATCAAAACAGTGAGGACTATGAAAAACGTGCTTTTCAGCGCGTGAAACGCTCGAAAATCGCATAAACGGGTTTTCCTTCAAAAACACTACCGTACACTTCCCGTAACCACTTCAAATTCACTCTATAGAGGTAGTTCGAGGCGCTGGACACGATGCAACATACGGCGAACGCTAACATTCGACCGTTCTCGAGTTATCACCGAATTGCTCGATTTTCCAAAAAAACAAGTTTCTGCCAAAACACTATCGTACACTTCCCGTAACTACTTCAAATTCACTGTATTGGGGTAATTCGATGCACTGAACACGATGCAACATACGGCAAACGCTAACATTCGACCGTTCTCGAGTTATCACCGAATTGCTCGATTTTCGAAAAAAACAAGTTTCTGCCAAAACACTATCGTACACTTCCCGTAACTACTTCAAATTCACTGTATTGGGGTAATTCGATGCGCTGAACACGATGCAACATACGGCAAACGCTAATATTCGACCGTTCTCGAGTTATCATCAAAACAGTGAGGACTATGAAAAACGTGCTTTTCAGCGCGTGAAACGCTCGAATATCGCATAAACGGGTTTTCCTTCAAAAACACTACCGTACACTTCCCGTAACCACTTCAAATTCACTGTATTGGGGTAATTCGATGCACTGAACACGATGCAACATACGGCAAACGCTAACATTCGACCGTTCTCGAGTTATCACCGAATTGCTCGATTTTCGAAAAAAACAAGTTTCTGCCAAAACACTATCGTACACTTCCCGTAACTACTTCAAATCACTGTATTGGGGTAATTCGATGCGCTGAACACGATGCAACATACGGCAAACGCTAATATTCGACCGTTCTCGAGTTATCATCAAAACAGTGAGGACTATGAAAAACGTGCTTTTCAGCGCGTGAAACGCTCGAAATCGCATAAACGGGTTTTCCTTCAAAAACTACCGTACACTTCCCGTAACCACTTCAAATTCACTCTATAGAGGTAGTTCGAGGCGCTGGACACGATGCAACATACGGCGAACGCTAACATTCGACCGTTCTCGAGTTATCACCGAATTGCTCGATTTTCGAAAAAACAAGTTTCTGCCAAAACACTATCGTACACTTCCCGTAACTACTTCAAATTCACTGTATTGGGGTAATTCGATGCACTGAACACGATGCAACATACGGCAAACGCTAACATTCGACCGTTCTCGAGTTATCACCGAATTGCTCGATTTTCGAAAAAAACAAGTTTCTGCCAAAACACTATCGTACACTTCCCGTAACTACTTCAAATTCACTGTATTGGGTAATTCGATGCGCTGAACACGATGCAACATACGGCAAACGCTAATATTCGACCGTTCTCGAGTTATCATCAAAACAGTGAGGACTATGAAAAACGTGCTTTTCAGCGCGTGAAACGCTCGAATATCGCATAAACGGGTTTTCCTTCAAAAACACTACCGTACACTTCCCGTAACCACTTCAAATTCACTGTATTGGGGTAATTCGATGCACTGAACACGATGCAACATACGGCAAACGCTAACATTCGACCGTTCTCGAGTTATCACCGAATTGCTCGATTTTCGAAAAAAAACAAGTTTCTGCCAAAACACTATCGTACACTTCCCGTAACTACTTCAAATTCACTGTATTGGGGTAATTCGATGCTGAACACGTTGCAACATACGGCAAACGCTAACATTCGACCGTTCTCGAGTTATCATCAAAACAGTGAGGACTATGAAAAACGTGCTTTTCAGCGCGTGAAACGCTCGAATATCGCATAAACGGGTTTTCCTTCAAAAACACTACCGTACACTTCCCGTAACCACTTCAAATTCACTCTATAGAGGTAGTTCGAGGCGCTGGACACGATGCAACATACGGCGAACGCTAACATTCGACCGTTCTCGAGTTATCACCGAATTGCTCGATTTTCGAAAAAAAACAAGTTTCTGCCAAAACACTATCGTACACTTCCCGTAACTACTTCAAATTCACTGTATTGGGGTAATTCGATGCACTGAACACGATGCAACATACGGCAAACGCTAACATTCGACCGTTCTCGAGTTATCACCGAATTGCTCGATTTTCGAAAAAAACAACTTTCTGCCAAAACACTATCGTACACTTCCCGTAACTACTTCAAATTCACTGTATTGGGTAATTCGATGCGCTGAACACGATGCAACATACGGCAAACGCTAATATTCGACCGTTCTCGAGTTATCATCAAAACAGTGAGGACTATGAAAAACGTGCTTTTCAGCGCGTGAAACGCTCGAATATCGCATAAACGGGTTTCCTTCAAAAACACTACCGTACACTTCCCGTAACCACTTCAAATTCACTGTATTGGGGTAATTCGATGCACTGAACACGATGCAACATACGGCAAACGCTAACATTCGACCGTTCTCGAGTTATCACCGAATTGCTCGATTTTCGAAAAAAACAAGTTTCTGCCAAAACACTATCGTACACTTCCCGTAACTACTTCAAATTCACTGTATTGGGGTAAGTCGATGCGCTGAACACGATGCAACATACGGCAAACGCTAACATTCGACCGTTCTCGAGTTATCATCAAAACAGTGAGGACTATGAAAAACGTGCTTTTCAGCGCGTGAAACGCTCGAATATCGCATAAACGGGTTTTCCTTCAAAAACACTACCGTACACTTCCCGTAACCACTTCAAATTCACTCTATAGAGGTAGTTCGAGGCGCTGGACACGATGCAACATACGGCGAACGCTAACATTCGACCGTTCTCGAGTTATAACCGAATTGCTCGATTTTCGAAAAAAACAAGTTTCTGCCAAAACACTATCGTACACTTCCCGTAACTACTTCAAATTCACTGTATTGGGGTAATTCGATGCGCTGAACACGATGCAACATACGGCAAACGCTAACATTCGACCGTTCTCGAGTTATCATCAAAACAGTGAGGACTATGAAAAACGTGCTTTTCAGCGCGTGAAACGCTCGAATATCGCATAAACGGGTTTTCCTTCAAAAACACTACCGTACACTTCCCGTAACCACTTCAAATTCACTGTATTGGGGTACTTCGATGCGCTGAACACGATGCAACATACGGCAAACGCTAACATTCGACCGTTCTCGAGTTATCACCGAATTGCTCGATTTTCGAAAAAAACAAGTTTCTGCCAAAACACTATCGTAAACTTCCCGTAACTACTTCAAATTCACTGTATTGGGGTAATTCGATGCGCTGAACACGATGCAACATACGGCAAAGGCTAACATTCGACCGTTCTCGAGTTATCATCAAAACAGTGAGGACTATGAAAAACGTGCTTTTCAGCGCGTGAAACGCTCGAATATCGCATAAACGGGTTTTCCTTCAAAAACACTACCGTACACTTCCCGTAACCACTTCAAATTCACTCTATAGAGGTAGTTCGAGGCGCTGGACACGATGCAACATACGGCGAACGCTAACATTCGACCGTTCTCGAGTTATCACCGAATTGCTCGATTTTCGAAAAAAACAAGTTTCTGCCAAAACACTATCGTACACTTCCCGTAACTACTTCAAATTCACTGTATTGGGGTAATTCGATGCACTGAACACGATGCAACATACGGCAAACGCTAACATTCGACCGTTCTCGAGTTATCACCGAATTGCTCGATTTTCGAAAAAAACAAGTTTCTGCCAAAACACTATCGTACACTTCCCGTAACTACTTCAAATTCACTGTATTGGGGTAATTCGATGCGCTGAACACGATGCAACATACGGCAAACGCTAATATTCGACCGTTCTCGAGTTATCATCAAAACAGTGAGGACTATGAAAAACGTGCTTTTCAGCGCGTGAAACGCTCGAATATCGCATAAACGGGTTTTCCTTCAAAAACACTACCGTACACTTCCCGTAACCACTTCAAATTCACTGTATTGGGGTAATTCGATGCACTGAACACGATGCAACATACGGCAAACGCTAACATTCGACCGTTCTCGAGTTATCACCGAATTGCTCGATTTTGAAAAAAACAAGTTTCTGCCAAAACACTATCGTACACTTCCCGTAACTACTTCAAATTCACTGTATTGGGGTAATTCGATGCGCTGAACACGATGCAACATACGGCAAACGCTAACATTCGACCGTTCTCGAGTTATCATCAAAACAGTGAGGACTATGAAAAACGTGCTTTTCAGCGCGTGAAACGCTCGAATATCGCATAAACGGGTTTTCCTTCAAAAACACTACCGTACACTTCCCGTAACCACTTCAAATTCACTGTATTGGGGTAATTCGATGCACTGAACACGATGCAACATACGGCAAACGCTAACATTCGACCGTTCTCGAGTTATCACCGAATTGCTCGATTTTCGAAAAAAACAAGTTTCTGCCAAAACACTATCGTACACTTCCCGTAACTACTTCAAATTCACTGTATTGGGGTAATTCGATGCTGAACACGATGCAACATACGGCAAACGCTAACATTCGACCGTTCTCGAGTTATCATCAAAACAGTGAGGAACTATGAAAACGTGCTTTTCAGCGCGTGAAACGCTCGAATATCGCATAAACGGGTTTTCCTTCAAAAACACTACCGTACACTTCCCGTAACCACTTCAAATTCACTCTATAGAGGTAGTTCGAGGCGCTGACACGATGCAACATACGGCGAACGCTAACATTCGACCGTTCTCGAGTTATCACCGAATTGCTCGATTTTCGAAAAAAACAAGTTTCTGCCAAAACACTATCGTACACTTCCCGTAACTACTTCAAGTTCACTGTATTGGGGTAATTCGATGCACTGAACACGATGCAACATACGGCAAATGCTAACATTCGACCGTTCTCGAGTTATCACCGAATTGCTCGATTTTCGAAAAAAACAAGTTTTGTGCCAAAACACTATCGTACACTTCCCGTAACTACTTCAAATTCACTGTATTGGGGTAATTCGATGCGCTGAACACGATGCAACATACGGCAAACGCTAATATTCGACCGTTCTCGAGTTATCATCAAAACAGTGAGGACTATGAAAAACGTGCTTTTCAGCGCGTGAAACGCTCGAATATCGCATAAACGGGTTTTCCTTCAAAAACACTACCGTACACTTCCCGTAACCACTTCAAATTCACTGTATTGGGGTAATTCGATGCACTGAACACGATGCAACATACGGCAAACGCTAACATTCGACCGTTCTCGAGTTATCACCGAATTGCTCGATTTTCGAAAAAAACAAGTTTCTGCCAAAACACTATCGTACACTTCCCGTAACTACTTCAAATTCACTGTATTGGGGTAATTCGATGCTGAACACGATGCAACATACGGCAAACGCTAACATTCGACCGTTCTCGAGTTATCATCAAAACAGTGAGGACTATGAAAAACGTGCTTTTCAGCGCGTGAAACGCTCGAATATCGCATAAACGGGTTTTCCTTCAAAACACTACCGTACCCGTACCGTTAAAAATACAAATTCACTCTATAGAGGTAGTTCGAGGCGCTGGACACGATGCAACATACGGCGAACGCTAACATTCGACCGTTCTCGAGTTATCACCGAATTGCTCGATTTTCGAAAAAAACAAGTTTCTGCCAAAACACTATCGTACACTTCCCGTAACTACTTCAAATTCACTGTATTGGGGTAATTCGATGCACTGAACACGATGCAACATACGGCAAACGCTAACATTCGACCGTTCTCGAGTTATCACCGAATTGCTCGATTTTCGAAAAAAACAAGTTTTGTGCCAAAACACTATCGTACACTTCCCGTAACTACTTCAAATTCACTGTATTGGGGTAATTCGATGCGCTGAACACGATGCAACATACGGCAAACGCTAATATTCGACCGTTCTCGAGTTATCATCAAAACAGTGAGGACTATGAAAAACGTGCTTTTCAGCGCGTGAAACGCTCGAATATCGCATAAACGGGTTTTCCTTCAAAAACACTACCGTACACTTCCCGTAACCACTTCAAATTCACTGTATTGGGGTAATTCGATGCACTGAACACGATGCAACATACGGCAAACGCTAACATTCGACCGTTCTCGAGTTATCACCGAATTGCTCGATTTTCGAAAAAACAAGTTTCTGCCAAAACACTATCGTACACTTCCCGTAACTACTTCAAATTCACTGTATTGGGGTAATTCGATGCGCTGAACACGATGCAACATACGGCAAACGCTAATATTCGACCGTTCTCGAGTTATCATCAAAACAGTGAGGACTATGAAAAACGTGCTTTTCAGCGCGTGAAACGCTCGAAAATCGCATAAACGGGTTTTCCTTCAAAAACACTACCGTACACTTCCCGTAACCACTTCAAATTCACTCTATAGAGGTAGTTCGAGGCGCTGGACACGATGCAACATACGGCGAACGCTAACATTCGACCGTTCTCGAGTTATCACCGAATTGCTCGATTTTCGAAAAAAACAAGTTTCTGCCAAAACACTATCGTACACTTCCCGTAACTACTTCAAATTCACTGTATTGGGGTAATTCGATGCACTGAACACGATGCAACATACGGCAAACGCTAACATTCGACCGTTCTCGAGTTATCACCGAATTGCTCGATTTTCGAAAAAAACAAGTTTCTGCCAAAACACTATCGTACACTTCCCGTAACTACTTCAAATTCACTGTATTGGGGTAATTCGATGCGCTGAACACGATGCAACATACGGCAAACGCTAATATTCGACCGTTCTCGAGTTATCATCAAAACAGTGAGGACTATGAAAAACGTGCTTTTCAGCGCGTGAAACGCTCGAATATCGCATAAACGGGTTTTCCTTCAAAAACACTACCGTACACTTCCCGTAACCACTTCAAATTCACTGTATTGGGGTAATTCGATGCACTGAACACGATGCAACATACGGCAAACGCTAACATTCGACCGTTCTCGAGTTATCACCGAATTGCTCGATTTTCGAAAAAAACAAGTTTCTGCCAAAACACTATCGTACACTTCCCGTAACTACTTCAAATTCACTGTATTGGGGTAATTCGATGCTGAACACGATGCAACATACGGCAAACGCTAACATTCGACCGTTCTCGAGTTATCATCAAAACAGTAGGACTATGAAAAACGTGCTTTTCAGCGCGTGAAACGCTCGAATATCGCATAAACGGGTTTTCCTTCAAAAACACTACCGTACACTTCCCGTAACCACTTCAAATTCACTCTATAGAGGTAGTTCGAGGCGCTGGACACGATGCAACATACGGCGAACGCTAACATTCGACCGTTCTCGAGTTATCACCGAATTGCTCGATTTTCGAAAAAAACAAGTTTCTGCCAAAACACTATCGTACACTTCCCGTAACTACTTCAAATTCACTGTATTGGGGTAATTCGATGCACTGAACACGATGCAACATACGGCAAACGCTAACATTCGACCGTTCTCGAGTTATCACCGAATTGCTCGATTTTCGAAAAAAACAAGTTTCTGCCAAAACACTATCGTACACTTCCCGTAACTACTTCAAATTCACTGTATTGGGGTAATTCGATGCGCTGAACACGATGCAACATACGGCAAACGCTAATATTCGACCGTTCTCGAGTTATCATCAAAACAGTGAGGACTATGAAAAACGTGCTTTTCAGCGCGTGAAACGCTCGAATATCGCATAAACGGGTTTTCCTTCAAAAACACTACCGTACACTTCCCGTAACCACTTCAAATTCACTGTATTGGGGTAATTCGATGCACTGAACACGATGCAACATACGGCAAACGCTAACATTCGACCGTTCTCGAGTTATCACCGAATTGCTCGATTTTCGAAAAAAAACAAGTTTCTGCCAAAACACTATCGTACACTTCCCGTAACTACTTCAAATTCACTGTATTGGGGTAATTCGATGCTGAACACGATGCAACATACGGCAAACGCTAACATTCGACCGTTCTCGAGTTATCATCAAAACAGTGAGGACTATGAAAAACGTGCTTTTCAGCGCGTGAAACGCTCGAATATCGCATAAACGGGTTTTCCTTCAAAAACACTACCGTACACTTCCCGTAACCACTTCAAATTCACTCTATAGAGGTAGTTCGAGGCGCTGGACACGATGCAACATACGGCGAACGCTAACATTCGACCGTTCTCGAGTTATCACCGAATTGCTCGATTTTCGAAAAAAACAAGTTTCTGCCAAAACACTATCGTACACTTCCCGTAACTACTTCAAATTCACTGTATTGGGGTAATTCGATGCACTGAACACGATGCAACATACGGCAAACGCTAACATTCGACCGTTCTCGAGTTATCACCGAATTGCTCGATTTTCGAAAAAACAAGTTTCTGCCAAAACACTATCGTACACTTCCCGTAACTACTTCAAATTCACTGTATTGGGTAATTCGATGCGCTGAACACGATGCAACATACGGCAAACGCTAATATTCGACCGTTCTCGAGTTATCATCAAAACAGTGAGGACTATGAAAAACGTGCTTTTCAGCGCGTGAAACGCTCGAATATCGCATAAACGGGTTTTCCTTCAAAAACACTACGTACACTTCCCGTAACCACTTCAAATTCACTGTATTGGGGTAATTCGATGCACTGAACACGATGCAACATACGGCAAACGCTAACATTCGACCGTTCTCGAGTTATCACCGAATATCTCGATTTTCGAAAAAAACAAGTTTCTGCCAAAACACTATCGTACACTTCCCGTAACTACTTCAAATTCACTGTATTGGGGTAATTCGATGCGCTGAACACGATGCAACATACGGCAAACGCTAACATTCGACCGTTCTCGAGTTATCATCAAAACAGTGAGGACTATGAAAAACGTGCTTTTCAGCGCGTGAAACGCTCGAATATCGCATAAACGGGTTTTCCTTCAAAAACACTACCGTACACTTCCCGTAACCACTTCAAATTCAGTCTATAGAGGTAGTTCGAGCGCTGGACACGATGCAACATACGGCGAACGCTAACATTCGACCGTTCTCGAGTTATCACCGAATTGCTCGATTTTCGAAAAAAACAAGTTTCTGCCAAAACACTATCGTACACTTCCCGTAACTACTTCAAATTCACTGTATTGGGGTAATTCGATGCGCTGAACACGATGCAACATACGGCAAACGCTAATATTCGACCGTTCTCGAGTTATCATCAAAACAGTGAGGACTATGAAAAACGTGCTTTTCAGCGCGTGAAACGCTCGAATATCGCATAAACGGGTTTTCCTTCAAAAACACTACCGTACACTTCCCGTAACCACTTCAAATTCACTGTATTGGGGTAATTCGATGGCACTGAACACGATGCAACATACGGCAAACGCTAACATTCGACCGTTCTCGAGTTATCACCGAATTGCTCGATTTTCGAAAAAAACAAGTTTCTGCCAAAACACTATCGTACACTTCCCGTAACTACTTCAAATTCACTGTATTGGGGTAATTCGATGCGCTGAACACGATGCAACATACGGCAAACGCTAACATTCGACCGTTCTCGAGTTATCATCAAAACCGTGAGGACTATGAAAAACGTGCTTTTCAGCGCGTGAAACGCTCGAATATCGCAAAACGGGTTTTCCTTCAAAACACTACCGTACACTTCCCGTAACCACTTCAAATTCACTCTATTGAGGTAGTTCGATGCGCTGACACGATGCAACATACGGCAACGCTAACATTCGACCGTTCTCGAGTTATCACCGAATTGCTCGATTTTCGAAAAAACAAATTTCTGCCAAAACACTATCGTACACTTCCCGTAACTACTTCAAATTCACTGTATTGGGGTAATTCGATGCGCTGAACACGATGCAACATACGGCAAACGCTAACATTCGACCGTTCTCGAGTTATCACCGAATTGCTCGATTTTGAAAAAAACAAGTTTCTGCCAAAACACTATCGTACACTTCCCGTAACTACTTCAAATTCACTGTATTGGCAATTCGATGCGCTGAACACGATGCAACATACGGCAAACGCTAACATTCGACCGTTCTCGAGTTATCATCAAAATAGTGAGGACTATGAAAAACGTGCTTTTCAGCGCGTGAAACGCTCGAATATCGCATAAACGGGTTTTCCTTCAAAAACACTACCGTACACTTCCCGTAACCACTTCAAATTCACTGTATTGGGGTAATTCGATGCGCTGAACACGATGCAACATACGGCAAACGCTAACATTCGACCGTTCTCGAGTTATCACCGAATTGCTCGATTTTGAAAAAAACAAGTTTCTGCCAAAACACTATCGTACACTTCCCGTAACTACTTCAAATTCACTGTATTGGTAATTCGATGCGCTGAACACGATGCAACATACGGCAAACGCTAACATTCGACCGTTCTCGAGTTATCACCGAATTGCTCGATTTTCGAAAAAAACAAGTTTCTGCCAAAACACTATCGTACACTTCCCGTAACTACTTCAAATTCACTGTATTGGTAATTCGATGCGCTGAACACGATGCAACATACGGCAAACGCTAACATTCGACCGTTCTCGAGTTATCATCAAAACAGTGAGGACTATGAAAAACGTGCTTTTCAGCGCGTGAAACGCTCGAATATCGCATAAACGGGTTTTCCTTCAAAACACTACCGTACACTTCCCGTAACCACTTCAAATTCACTGTATTGGGGTAATTCGATGCGCTGAACACGATGCAACATACGGCAAACGCTAACATTCGACCGTTCTCGAGTTATCACCGAATTGCTCGATTTTCGAAAAAAACAAGTTTCTGCCAAAACACTATCGTACACTTCCCGTAACTACTTCAAATTCACTGTATTGGGTAATTCGATGCGCTGAACACGATGCAACATACGGCAAAGCTAACATTCGACCGTTCTCGAGTTATCATCAAAACAGTGAGGACTATGAAAAACGTGCTTTTCAGCGCGTGAAACGCTCGAATATCGCATAAACGGTTTTCCTTCAAAAACACTACCGTACACTTCCCGTAACCACTTCAAATTCACTCTATAGAGGTAGTTCGAGCGCTGGACACGATGCAACATACGGCGAACGCTAACATTCGACCGTTCTCGAGTTATCACCGAATTGCTCGATTTTCGAAAAAAACAAGTTTCTGCCAAAACACTATCGTACACTTCCCGTAACTACTTCAAATTCACTGTATTGGGTAATTCGATGCACTGAACACGATGCAACATACGGCAAACGCTAACATTCGACCGTTCTCGAGTTATCACCGAATTGCTCGATTTTCGAAAAAAACAAGTTTCTGCCAAAACACTATCGTACACTTCCCGTAACTACTTCAAATTCACTGTATTGGGGTAATTCGATGCGCTGAACACGATGCAACATACGGCAAACGCTAATATTCGACCGTTCTCGAGTTATCATCAAAACAGTGAGGACTATGAAAAACGTGCTTTTCAGCGCGTGAAACGCTCGAATATCGCATAAACGGGTTTTCCTTCAAAACACTACGTACACTTCCCGTAACCACTTCAAATTCACTGTATTGGGGTAATTCGATGCACTGAACACGATGCAACATACGGCAAACGCTAACATTCGACCGTTCTCGAGTTATCACCGAATATCTCGATTTTCGAAAAAAACAAGTTTCTGCCAAAACACTATCGTACACTTCCCGTAACTACTTCAAATTCACTGTATTGGGGTAATTCGATGCGCTGAACACGATGCAACATACGGCAAACGCTAACATTCGACCGTTCTCGAGTTATCATCAAAACAGTGAGGACTATGAAAAACGTGCTTTTCAGCGCGTGAAACGCTCGAATATCGCATAAACGGGTTTTCCTTCAAAAACACTACCGTACACTTCCCGTAACCACTTCAAATTCAGTCTATAGGGTAGTTCGAGCGCTGGACACGATGCAACATACGGCGAACGCTAACATTCGACCGTTCTCGAGTTATCACCGAATTGCTCGATTTTCGAAAAAAACAAGTTTCTGCCAAAACACTATCGTACACTTCCCGTAACTACTTCAAATTCACTGTATTGGGGTAATTCGATGCGCTGAACACGATGCAACATACGGCAAACGCTAATATTCGACCGTTCTCGAGTTATCATCAAAACAGTGAGGACTATGAAAAACGTGCTTTTCAGCGCGTGAAACGCTCGAATATCGCATAAACGGGTTTTCCTTCAAAAACACTACCGTACACTTCCCGTAACCACTTCAAATTCACTGTATTGGGGTAATTCGATGCACTGAACACGATGCAACATACGGCAAACGCTAACATTCGACCGTTCTCGAGTTATCACCGAATTGCTCGATTTTCGAAAAAAACAAGTTTCTGCCAAAACACTATCGTACACTTCCCGTAACTACTTCAAATTCACTGTATTGGGGTAATTCGATGCGCTGAACACGATGCAACATACGGCAAACGCTAACATTCGACCGTTCTCGAGTTATCATCAAAACAGTGAGGACTATGAAAAACGTGCTTTTCAGCGCGTGAAACGCTCGAATATCGCATAAACGGGTTTTCCTTCAAAAACACTACCGTACACTTCCCGTAACCACTTCAAATTCACTGTATTGGGTAATTCGAGCGCTGACACGATGCAACATACGGCGAACGCTAACATTCGACCGTTCTCGAGTTATCACCGAATTGCTCGATTTTCGAAAAAAACAAATTTCTGCCAAAACACTATCGTACACTTCCCGTAACTACTTCAAATTCACTGTATTGGGGTAATTCGATGCGCTGAACACGATGCAACATACGGCAAACGCTAACATTCGACCGTTCTCGAGTTATCACCGAATTGCTCGATTTTTGAAAAAAACAAGTTTCTGCCAAAACACTATCGTACACTTCCCGTAACTACTTCAAATTCACTGTATTGGCAATTCGATGCGCTGAACACGATGCAACATACGGCAAACGCTAACATTCGACCGTTCTCGAGTTATCATCAAAATAGTGAGGACTATGAAAAACGTGCTTTTCAGCGCGTGAAACGCTCGAATATCGCATAAACGGGTTTTCCTTCAAAAACACTACCGTACACTTCCCGTAACCACTTCAAATTCACTGTATTGGGGTAATTCGATGCGCTGAACACGATGCAACATACGGCAAACGCTAACATTCGACCGTTCTCGAGTTATCACCGAATTGCTCGATTTTGAAAAAAACAAGTTTCTGCCAAAACACTATCGTACACTTCCCGTAACCACTTCAAATTCACTGTATTGGGGTAATTCGATGCGCTGAACACGATGCAACATACGGCAAACGCTAACATTCGACCGTTCTCGAGTTATCACCGAATTGCTCGATTTTTGAAAAAAACAAGTTTCTGCCAAAACACTATCGTACACTTCCCGTAACTACTTCAAATTCACTGTATTGACGTAATTCGATGCGCTGAACACGATGCAACATACGGCAAACGCTAACATTCGACCGTTCTCGAGTTATCATCAAAACAGTGAACTATGAAAAACGTGCTTTTCAGCGCGTGAAACGCTCGAATATCGCATAAACGGGTTTTCCTTCAAAAACACTACCGTACACTTCCCGTAACCACTTCAAATTCACTGTATTGGGGTAATTCGATGCGCTGAACACGATGCAACATACGGCAAACGCTAACATTCGACCGTTCTCGAGTTATCACCGAATTGCTCGATTTTCGAAAAAAACAAGTTTCTGCCAAAACACTATCGTACACTTCCCGTAACTACTTCAAATTCACTGTATTGGGTAATTCGATGCGCTGAACACGATGCAACATACGGCAAACGCTAACATTCGACCGTTCTCGAGTTATCATCAAAACAGTGAGGACTATGAAAAACGTGCTTTTCAGCGCGTGAAACGCTCGAATATCGCATAAACGGTTTTCCTTCAAAAACACTACCGTACACTTCCCGTAACCACTTCAAATTCACTCTATAGGGTAGTTCGAGGGCTGACACGATGCAACATACGGCAACGCTAACATTCGACCGTTCTCGAGTTATCACCGAATTGCTCGATTTTCGAAAAAACAAGTTTCTGCCAAAACACTATCGTACACTTCCCGTAACTACTTCAAATTCACTGTATTGGGGTAATTCGATGCCTGAACACGATGCAACATACGGCAAACGCTAACATTCGACCGTTCTCGAGTTATCACCGAATTGCTCGATTTTCGAAAAAAACAAGTTTCTGCCAAAACACTATCGTACACTTCCCGTAACTACTTCAAATTCACTGTATTGGGGTAATTCGATGCGCTGAACACGATGCAACATACGGCAAACGCTAATATTCGACCGTTCTCGAGTTATCATCAAAAGTGAGGACTATGAAAAACGTGCTTTTCAGCGCGTGAAACGCTCGAATATCGCATAAACGGGTTTTCTTCAAAACACTACGTACACTTCCCGTAACCACTTCAAATTCACTGTATTGGGGTAATTCGATGCACTGAACACGATGCAACATACGGCAAACGCTAACATTCGACCGTTCTCGAGTTATCACCGAATTGCTCGATTTTTGAAAAAAACAAGTTTCTGCCAAAACACTATCGTACACTTCCCGTAACTACTTCAAATTCACTGTATTGGGGTAATTCGATGCGCTGAACACGATGCAACATACGGCAAACGCTAACATTCGACCGTTCTCGAGTTATCATCAAAACAGTGAGGACTATGAAAAACGTGCTTTTCAGCGCGTGAAACGCTCGAATATCGCATAAACGGGTTTTCCTTAAAAACACTACCGTACACTTCCCGTAACCACTTCAAATTCACTGTATTGGGTAATTCGATGCGCTGAACACGATGCAACATACGGCAAACGCTAACATTCGACCGTTCTCGAGTTATCACCGAATTGCTGATTTTCGAAAAAACAAAAGTTTTCCAAAACACTACGTACACTTCCCGTAACTACTTCAAATTCACTGTATTGGGGTAATTCGATGCACTGAACACGATGCAACATACGGCAAACGCTAACATTCGACCGTTCTCGAGTTATCACCGAATTGCTCGATTTTCGAAAAAACAAGTTTCTGCAAAACACTATCGTACACTTCCCGTAACTACTTCAAATTCACTGTATTGGGGTAATTCGATGCGCTGAACACGATGCAACATACGGCAAACGCTAACATTCGACCGTTCTCGAGTTATCACCGAATTGCTCGATTTTGAAAAAAACAAGTTTCTGCCAAACACTATCGTACACTTCCCGTAACTACTTCAAATTCACTGTATTGGTAATTCGATGCGCTGAACACGATGCAACATACGGCAAACGCTAACATTCGACCGTTCTCGAGTTATCATCAAAACAGTGAGGACTATGAAAAACGTTTTTTCAGCGCGTGAAACGCTCGAATCGCATAAACGGGTTTTCCTTCAAAAACACTACCGTACACTTCCCGTAACCACTTCAAATTCACTCTATAGAGGTAGTTCGAGCGCTGACACGATGCAACATACGGCGAACGCTAACATTCGACCGTTCTCGAGTTATCACCGAATTGCTCGATTTTCGAAAAAAAAAGTTTTGCCAAAACACTATCGTACACTTCCGTAACTACTTCAAATTCACTGTATTGGGGTAATTCGATGCACTGAACACGATGCAACATACGGCAAACGCTAACATTCGACCGTTCTCGAGTTATCACCGAATTGCTCGATTTTCGAAAAAAACAAGTTTCTGCCAAAACACTATCGTACACTTCCCGTAACTACTTCAAATTCACTGTATTGGGGTAATTCGATGCGCTGAACACGATGCAACATACGGCAAACGCTAATATTCGACCGTTCTCGAGTTATCATCAAACAGTGAGGACTATGAAAAACGTGCTTTTCAGCGCGTGAAACGCTCGAATATCGCATAAACGGGTTTTCCTTCAAAACACTACCGTACACTTCCCGTAACCACTTCAAATTCACTGTATTGGGGTAATTCGATGCACTGAACACGATGCAACATACGGCAAACGCTAACATTCGACCGTTCTCGAGTTATCACCGAATTGCTCGATTTTCGAAAAAAACAAGTTTCTGCCAAAACACTATCGTACACTTCCCGTAACTACTTCAAATTCACTGTATTGGGGTAATTCGATGCGCTGAACACGATGCAACATACGGCAAACGCTAACATTCGACCGTTCTCGAGTTATCATCAAAACAGTGAGGACTATGAAAACGTGCTTTTCAGCGCGTGAAACGCTCGAATATCGCATAAACGGGTTTTCCTTCAAAACACTACCGTACACTTCCCGTAACCACTTCAAATTCACTCTATAGGGTAGTTCGAGCGCTGACACGATGCAACATACGGCAAACGCTAACATTCGACCGTTCTCGAGTTATCACCGAATTGCTCGATTTTCGAAAAAAACAAGTTTCTGCCAAAACACTATCGTACACTTCCCGTAACTACTTCAAATTCACTGTATTGGGGTAATTCGATGCGCTGAACACGATGCAACATACGGCAAACGCTAACATTCGACCGTTCTCGAGTTATCACCGAATTGCTCGATTTTTGAAAAAAACAAGTTTCTGCCAAAACACTATCGTACACTTCCCGTAACTACTTCAAATTCACTGTATTGGTAATTCGATGCGCTGAACACGATGCAACATACGGCAAACGCTAACATTCGACCGTTCTCGAGTTATCATCAAAATAGTGAGGACTATGAAAAACGTGCTTTTCAGCGCGTGAAACGCTCGAATATCGCATAAACGGGTTTTCCTTCAAAAACACTACCGTACACTTCCCGTAACCACTTCAAATTCACTGTATTGGGGTAATTCGATGCACTGAACACGATGCAACATACGGCAAACGCTAACATTCGACCGTTCTCGAGTTATCACCGAATTGCTCGATTTTCGAAAAAAACAAGTTTCTGCCAAAACACTATCGTACACTTCCCGTAACTACTTCAAATTCACTGTATTGGGGTAATTCGATGCGCTGAACACGATGCAACATACGGCAAACGCTAACATTCGACCGTTCTCGAGTTATCATCAAAACAGTGAGGACTATGAAAAACGTGCTTTTCAGCGCGTGAAACGCTCGAATATCGCATAAACGGGTTTTCCTTCAAAACACTACCGTACACTTCCCGTAACCACTTCAAATTCACTCTATAGAGGTAGTTCGAGGCGCTGGACACGATGCAACATACGGCGAACGCTAACATTCGACCGTTCTCGAGTTATCACCGAATTGCTCGATTTTCGAAAAAAACAAGTTTCTGCCAAAACACTATCGTACACTTCCCGTAACTACTTCAAATTCACTGTATTGGGGTAATTCGATGCGCTGAACACGATGCAACATACGGCAAACGCTAACATTCGACCGTTCTCGAGTTATCACCGAATTGCTCGATTTTGAAAAAAACGAAGTTTCTGCCAAAACACTATCGTACACTTCCCGTAACTACTTCAAATTCACTGTATTGACGTAATTCGATGCGCTGAACACGATGCAACATACGGCAAACGCTAACATTCGACCGTTCTCGAGTTATCATCAAAATAGTGAGGACTATGAAAAACGTGCTTTTCAGCGCGTGAAACGCTCGAATATCGCATAAACGGGTTTTCCTTCAAAAACACTACCGTACACTTCCCGTAACCACTTCAAATTCACTGTATTGGGGTAATTCGATGCGCTGAACACGATGCAACATACGGCAAACGCTAACATTCGACCGTTCTCGAGTTATCACCGAATTGCTCGATTTTTGAAAAAAACAAGTTTCTGCCAAAACACTATCGTACACTTCCCGTAACTACTTCAAATTCACTGTATTGACGTAATTCGATGCGCTGAACACGATGCAACATACGGCAAACGCTAACATTCGACCGTTCTCGAGTTATCACCGAATTGCTCGATTTAAAAAAAAACAAGTTTCTGCCAAAACACTCCGTACACTTCCCGTAACTACTTCAAATTCACTGTATTGGGGTAATTCGATGCGCTGAACACGATGCAACATACGGCAAACGCTAACATTCGACCGTTCTCGAGTTATCACCGAATTGCTCGATTTTCGAAAAAAACAAGTTTCTGCCAAAACACTATCGTACACTTCCCGTAACTACTTCAAATTCACTGTATTGGGGTAATTCGATGCGCTGAACACGATGCAACATACGGCAACGCTAACATTCGACCGTTCTCGAGTTATCACCGAATTGCTCGATTTTCGAAAAAAACAAGTTTCTGCCAAAACACTATCGTACACTTCCCGTAACTACTTCAAATTCACTGTATTGGGGTAATTCGATGCGCTGAACACGATGCAACATACGGCAAACGCTAACATTCGACCGTTCTCGAGTTATCACCGAATTGCTCGATTTTTAAAAAAAACAAGTTTCTGCCAAAACACTATCGTACACTTCCCGTAACTACTTCAAATTCACTGTATTGGGGTAATTCGATGCGCTGAACACGATGCAACATACGGCAAACGCTAACATTCGACCGTTCTCGAGTTATCACCGAATTGCTCGATTTTTGAAAAAAACAAGTTTCTGCCAAAACACTATCGTACACTTCCCGTAACTACTTCAAATTCACTGTATTGACGTAATTCGATGCGCTGAACACGATGCAACATACGGCAAACGCTAACATTCGACCGTTCTCGAGTTATCATCAAAACAGTGAGGACTATGAAAAACGTGCTTTTCAGCGCGTGAAACGCTCGAATATCGCATAAACGGGTTTTCCTTCAAAAACACTACCGTACACTTCCCGTAACCACTTCAAATTCACTGTATTGGGGTAATTCGATGCGCTGAACACGATGCAACATACGGCAAACGCTAACATTCGACCGTTCTCGAGTTATCACCGAATTGCTCGATTTTTGAAAAAAACAAGTTTCTGCCAAACACTATCGTACACTTCCCGTAACTACTTCAAATTCACTGTATTGACGTAATTCGATGCGCTGAACACGATGCAACATACGGCAAACGCTAACATTCGACCGTTCTCGAGTTATCATCAAAACAGTGAGGACTATGAAAAACGTGCTTTTCAGCGCGTGAAACGCTCGAATATCGCATAAACGGGTTTTCCTTCAAAAACACTACCGTACACTTCCCGTAACCACTTCAAATTCACTGTATTGGGTAATTCGATGCGCTGAACACGATGCAACATACGGCAAACGCTAACATTCGACCGTTCTCGAGTTATCACCGAATTGCTCGATTTTGAAAAAAACAAGTTTCTGCCAAAACACTATCGTACACTTCCCGTAACTACTTCAAATTCACTGTATTGGGGTAATTCGATGCGCTGAACACGATGCAACATACGGCAAACGCTAATATTCGACCGTTCTCGAGTTATCATCAAAACGTGAGGACTATGAAAACGTGCTTTTCAGCGCGTGAAACGCTCGAAATACAAGTTTTCCTTCAAAACACTACGTACACTTCCCGTAACCACTTCAAATTCACTGTATTGGGGTAATTCGATGCACTGAACACGATGCAACATAGGCAAACGCTAACATTCGACCGTTCTCGAGTTATCACCGAATTGCTCGATTTTTGAAAAAAACAAGTTTCTGCCAAAACACTATCGTACACTTCCCGTAACTACTTTCAAATTCACTGTATTGGTAATTCGATGCGCTGAACACGATGCAACATACGGCAAACGCTACATTCGACCGTTCTCGAGTTATCACCGAATTGCTCGATTTTCGAAAAAAACAAGTTTCTGCCAAAACACTATCGTACACTTCCCGTAACTACTTCAAATTCACTGTATTGGGGTAATTCGATGCGCTGAACACGATGCACATACGGCAAACGCTAATATTCGACCGTTCTCGAGTTATCATCAAAACAGTGAGGACTATGAAAAACGTGCTTTTCAGCGCGTGAAACGCTCGAATATCGCATAAACGGGTTTTCCTTCAAAAACACTACCGTACACTTCCCGTAACCACTTCAAATTCACTGTATTGGGGTAATTCGATGCACTGAACACGATGCAACATACGGCAAACGCTAACATTCGACCGTTCTCGAGTTATCACCGAATTGCTCGATTTTTGAAAAAAACAAGTTTCTGCCAAAACACTATCGTACACTTCCCGTAACTACTTCAAATTCACTGTATTGGGTAATTCGATGCGCTGAACACGATGCAACATACGGCAAACGCTAACATTCGACCGTTCTCGAGTTATCATCAAAACAGTGAGGACTATGAAAAACGTGCTTTTCAGCGCGTGAAACGCTCGAATATCGCATAAACGGGTTTTCCTTCAAAAACACTACCGTACACTTCCCGTAACCACTTCAAATTCACTGTATTGGGGTAATTCGATGCGCTGAACACGATGCAACATACGGCAAACGCTAACATTCGACCGTTCTCGAGTTATCATCAAAACAGTGAGGACTATGAAAAACGTGCTTTTCAGCGCGTGAAACGCTCGAATATCGCATAAACGGGTTTTCCTTCAAAAACACTATCGTACACTTCCCGTAACCACTTCAAATTCACTGTATTGGGGTAATTCGATGCACTGAACACGATGCAACATACGGCAAACGCTAACATTCGACCGTTCTCGAGTTATCACCGAATTGCTCGATTTTCGAAAAAAACAAGTTTCTGCCAAAACACTATCGTACACTTCCCGTAACTACTTCAAATTCACTGTATTGGGGTAATTCGATGCGCTGAACACGATGCAACATACGGCAAACGCTAACATTCGACCGTTCTCGAGTTATCACCGAATTGCTCGATTTTGAAAAAACAAGTTTCTGCCAAAACACTACCGTACACTTCCCGTAACCACTTCAAATTCACTGTATTGGGGTAATTCGATGCACTGAACACGATGCAACATACGGCAAACGCTAACATTCGACCGTTCTCGAGTTATCACCGAATTGCTCGATTTTCGAAAAAAACAAGTTTCTGCCAAAACACTATCGTACACTTCCCGTAACTACTTCAAATTCACTGTATTGGGGTAATTCGATGCGCTGAACACGATGCAACATACGGCAAACGCTAACATTCGACCGTTCTCGAGTTATCATCAAAACAGTGAGGACTATGAAAAACGTGCTTTTCAGCGCGTGAAACGCTCGAATATCGCATAAACGTTTTCCTTCAAAACACTACCGTACACTTCCCGTAACCACTTCAAAT
>BQMI01000501.1:75000-80993 GCA_026005395.1 Asobara japonica | reverse complement strand
ATGCTACGAATCATGGATCGTTATATTATTCTTTTGATTCGTATTGGACCGTTGTGATGCTACAAACATGGATCGAGGTGATGCTACAATCATGATCGAGATGATGCTACAAATCATGGATCGAGATGATGTACGAATCATGGATCGTTATATTATTCTTTTGATTCGTATTGGACCGCTGTGATGCTACAATCATGGATCGAGGTGATGCTACAAATCATGGATCGAGATGATGCTACAATCATGGATCGTTATATTATTCTTTTGATTCGTATTGGACCGCTGTGATGCTACGAATCATGGATCGAGGTGATGCTACAAATCATGGATCGAGATGATGCTACGAATCATGGATCGTTATATGATTTTTTGATTCGTATTGGACCGTTGTGATGCTACAAATCATGGATCGAGGTGATGCTACAAATCACGGATCGAGGTGATGCTACGAATCATGGATCGATGTGATGCTACGAATCACTGGATCAATGTGTGCTACGAATCATAGACCGATATATTATATTTTTGATTCGTATTGGATCCATGTGATGCTACGAATCCTGGATCGAGGTGATGCTACAATCACGGATCGAGGTGATGCTACGAATCATGGGTCGATGTGATGCTACGAATCATGGATCGATTCATTATTTTTTTTGATTCGTATTGGATAATCTTCATCTATCTGTGATTCGTAGCATCACATCGATCCGTGACTTGTAGCATCAAATCGATGTAAAATTTGCAATTTGATTTAAAAAAATATTGGCATCACCTGCCCTACCGCCGACCCCGGGGCCGGGTTGTTCGCTTACTCTCGTGCAAGCTTATCCCTCTGCCCAAACGCCGTATTAGGCACTACGAATCAAAAACAGCCCGGGATATTACTCAATTTTTCTTTCTTACTTTCTTTCTTTCTTTCTTTCTTTCTTTCTTTCTTTCTTTCTTTCTTTCTTTCTTTCGGCAAATTTTCAATGCAGAAGAAATAAAAAAAGTCCCAGAATGCGGTTGCTTTTAAGCAACTAGAGCTAATTATTGGCATCGTCCGCCTGTCCACTGGCCCATTCGCTGGGCTTTCAGCCTGCTCTCCCGCCGCCCACTTGTCCGTTTGCCCGAAGGCCGTACTAAGGAATACGAATCAAAAACAGCCAATACTGCTAATGCAATTATTCAGCAGGTGCAGCTGTTATTTTTTTCTGTTGTTGGGCCGTTTTTGAATGCACAATTTAATCAGTATAAAGTCCAAGACTATGTTTATATTCAAGCTAATAATGGAATTGCCTGCCAATCCGTCAGCAAGCAGCCAGCCAGCCAGCCAGCCAGCCAGCCATTCTCTCTCTTGTGCGGACTTGTTCTACTGCATGACCCCGCGATTCTAAGCAATACGAATCAAAAACAGCCGAGACAAGCTGAGTTATTGCTTCAGTTAATGCTTAAGTTCATAATATAGCATATAGCCCATATACACAATAACTTTGGGGGAATCTTTCAGTGAACGCCAGATGCAAAGGGCACATACATCTTGATTTTGTACTTTCAAATTAGTCACATAGTACCTTGAATTTGTTTATTAGATTATTAACTGTTATGTATTGTTTTTATTTTTCTTACAATTTGAGTAAGCAATACAATTTTTTTTACTTGGAAATACTTGGAAATATTTTTATCAATTGCTTTTCCATCTTTGCCATTCAGCCAGCCTGAATTTGTTAAACACCTTTTGTTGTTGTATTTCTATCTATATAAATTATTTTTGACTCGTATTGCATTGAAAAATTTGCTAAAAAAAAGCAATATATAACAGAAATAAAAAAAAAATAAGAAAATTTTTTTTATTTCCATATTATATATTGCTTCATTTTTTTTTTAACAAACATTGGGGTCTCGTCTAACCGACAAGACGAATCCCCAAGCCAAGGGCTGAGTCTCAACAGATCGCAGCGTGGTAACTGCTCTACCGAGTACAACACCCCGCCAGGTACCTAAGTCGTCTACAGACGATTCCGAGTCTCGATATCGAATGATAATAAACCCATAGTCGACCGTTAGATGCTAGGCCAATACACGGTGAGATCCCGGTATTGAATTTAACCAATTAGCACCGTACGGCAAACGGGGCTCGTGCGATACCAGATTTATAAATAAATCTGATACCTAGTAGTTTCACATTGTTTTGAGCCTTTCGACTCACGAGACTCCTAGAAATATCGTTGCCTCCTTTGACTAGAAAGGATACGGCCTTAGAGGCGTTCAGGCATAATCCCACGGATGGTAGCTTCGCACCACCGGCCGCTCGACCGAGTGCATGAACCAAATGTCCGAACCTGCGGTTCCTCTCGTACTGAGCAGGATTACTATCGCAACGACGAGTCATCAGTAGGGTAAAACTAACCTGTCTCACGACGGTCTAAACCCAGCTCACGTTCCCTGTTGGCGGGTGAACAATCCGACGCTTGGCGAATTCTGCTTCGCAATGATAGGAAGAGCCGACATCGAAGAATCAAAAAGCAACGTCGCTATGAACGCTTGGCTGCCACAAGCCAGTTATCCCTGTGGTAACTTTTCTGACACCTCTTGCTGAAAACTCTTCAAGCCAAAAGGATCGATAGGCCGTGCTTTCGCAGTCTCTATGCATACTGAACATCGAGATCAAGCCAGCTTTTGCCCTTTTGCTCTACGCGAGGTTTCTGTCCTCGCTGAGCTGGCCTTAGGACACCTGCGTTATTCTTTGACAGGATGTACCGCCCCAGTCAACTCCCCGCCTGGCAGTGTCCTCGAATCGGATCACGCGGGAGTATAAATTGGTGATGAAAACCCCCTTGCGAAGGCATCAACACCACTCTTACAACGCTTGGCTCTAGAACACCGTGACATCTGGGATGATAGTCCTCAGCGCACGCGCTCCGCCTAACCGGTAAGTAAGAAACGATGAAAGTAGTGGTATTTCAACGGCGATGTTACCATCTCCCACTTATGCTACACCTCTCATGTCTCCTTACAGTGCCAGACTAGAGTCAAAGCTCAACAGGGTCTTCTTTCCCCGCTAATTTTTCCAAGCCCGTTCCCTTGGCAGTGGTTTCGCTAGAAAAGTAGATAGGGACAGAGGGAATCCACGTCAACTTTTTGCCTCGCACAGGCAAGTCCTGTGCTATTTTGGCTACCTTTTACATAGTCTTTGCGACCCTTCAAAAGCCAAGGTTCGCCGTTCTCCATCGAACTTTGCTCCCCTCGGAAGTCGCTCGGCCTCACTAACAGAGTTTCCTACTTCCTAGCCTTTTGAAGTCTTTGTCTCGACGCCAGAAGAGCAAGTCCTTTTCTTCGTGAAGAAAATGGTTCCTCAACTTCATGTCTCGACATGCACCGCCAACTGCCATCCCGAGTCCCATGCCTCGTCTCGAGTGCTGACTTTTCTCCAAGTACCCCGAGGGGGAGCCTGAAGCGTCAGGGGCACCACTCGAACCCGGGAGGAATGGCCGTGTGAGCTCATCATTGCAGCTGCCCCGCGACCCTCAGATCAACGATTATATTAGTGTTGACCCCTACTTGGGTTGGGTGCCTATTATCGAGTGCCACGTAATGAGAAAGAGATTTTAACAACTCCTGTATTTCCGCAGAGCTGTCTCTCAATTGAGCGCATCTCTGCGACCTGCAGCAGTCGCGCATCTCCGCGGGCCTCCAACTTGTTTGGCGGAAAAAGTGAAGCCTTTCTGGTCCACAAGTTTCCATGGAAAAATTCCATGGGGCGGGGTAGAAGACCCAAGTTGATTTTGACTCAAACATCGGGGGAGTGCATCAGGCGACGTTTGCATATTGTTAGCATTTCTCACCTTCTGCCCCCCCGAATCGCGCGTTCGAAGTAGGTGGACCTTATCGTACCGCCTATCTTCTTACAAAGAAAGATGAACGGGTTTTGGTGGTCTGTCGTGGCGTTCAATAGTGCATCGGTACCTGGTACTTTCTCCATCTGTTCGTCCAACATGACCCCCGTCCGTCATCATTCTCTGTTTACTGGAATTTTGCTCTGATATTGTTACAGAGTGCCTTCCAGGATTTGTTATTATGACGTCCATTTGTAGTACGAGATCTGCTGGAATCTCACCTTCGAGGTAGCACTTTTGTCATCTGCTGATGTCTTTTCGTGTACTCTCTGGTGTGTATTTCCAAGCACTTGTATATTCAAATTTTTGCGTAAAAAGAAGCTCTGCCACCTCCGTGCGGAGGGGAGAACTTCAAAAAACGAGGCGCTTAAAGGAGTGCAAGGAATCAGTCTTCCTGCGCTCCTTTCTTGTGAAAATCTCTCAAACAATGACTTTGCATACTAATCAAGTCCGCTCACCAGTATCATAGATAGCGCTTGCCTGGTTGTTTTTGAGAAATTGAGGCATGCTCGCGAGCATGTCGACTCAATATCCCCCAGACATTGGCTTTAATGGCTGCTAACGCTTTCAGGCAGCAGAAACCACTGATCTCGCACCAGGTTCTGCACAAATCCTATTACTTGACTTTCACAGCGTACATACTCTGTTTGAGTGTGCACTATTGCCGTCTTTGTAATGATTGGCGCATTGGAGGTCTTCTTAGTAGTAGACGTACTACTTCAGGAGTGGATGAGGACGTTACGCATGCCTCTCCTTTGATTCCGTGCTTAGCTACTTCCAGTCTAACACCTAGCCCCGTATCACTTGAGAGTTTCACGAGTACCTGGGTGCCCAGGATTTATACTTGTTTCGCATTATTGCCTCTAGTGAGACTGCCTGTTGTGTTGTGTATCGCCTTTTTAGGTGATTTTGGAGCTTGTTTCGAGGCACCCGAAACATAGCTTTTTCAACGAGTTATTCTAGTGTACTCAGACGGCGTATTTTCGATAGCCCTCGCGCGCTTCGGCTGGGACTTCTCGCTACCTCCGTCTTGACTCTGTCTCATTGTTATTTTTGGGGGTTAACTATGTTCCTTTTTGCTTGTTCCCTTTTTGTCTTTCTTTGTGTGCCATTTTTGGTTTGTAAATTCACTTCCCTCCCTTCGTCCGTTTTGCTGTCTTTCTTTGCACAGTTTGCCGCATTCGGTCAATTAGTCCGCCGAAGACTGCTTGACGTCCTTGGTCGGATAAGTGTTTACCTTAGTATCTCCACTCTTTGTCCCTTTTATTTCCACTTTCCTTGCCTTTCGCCGTTCTACAGCCTTTCTTTGTACAGTTTGCCGCCTTTGGCCAACTGGTCCTCAGAGTGCCGCTCGACATTCTTCGGTTAGGTCAAGTGTTCTTGTTATAAAATTTTTCACTCAGCGTTCCCTTTGTTCCCTATTTCCACTTTCCTTTCCGGTGTCCGTTCTACTGCCTTTCTTTGCACAGTTTGCCGCACTTGTCAATTAGTCCGCAGAGGGCTGCCTGACGTCCTTTGGTTAGGATAAGCGTGTTATGTATTAATTAATACTCAGCGTTCCCTTTTATTTATCACTTTCCTTCCTTGGTCCGTTCCGCAGGCTATCCTCGAACAGTCTGCCGCATTTAGTCAATTAGTCCGCAGAAGGTTTGCTTGACGACTCAGGTTCGGATAAGTGATTTCTGATTAGGTTCCACGAACCTATCTATTTAGAGCCTTCTTGGGCTTCATCTATGGCCTTTGAAAGATTATATTTAATATTTTTAGATTTACAAATTTATAGTTAACCCTTTCGAAATCTTATTTATCTCTACTCCACTGGGGAGCAGAGGTGTGTTTCCGTGTAAGTGGTGGTGTTTTGGTAGAGGAGATTCATCCTCTATTTATATTATCAAATGGCGACCTGTTTGGTTAAGCAGGGCTTGTTCCAGCGGTACACCCGTGGAGGCCAGATCACCCGGGGAGGAGAGGCTAATGCAACCTTCTAGAGGCGTCGCGTCATCTCCCCTGTGAGTAACTTGTTGCATAAAAATTTGGAAAATTTGGAAAATTTTTTGACTTTCCCAAAATGTATTTTGACTCGTATTGCCTTGAAAAATGGCATAAAAAAAAGGG
>BQMI01000501.1:65000-67500 GCA_026005395.1 Asobara japonica | reverse complement strand
CAGATTGCATAACTCATAGTTTTTAGTTTTGTAAAATGCAAAATCCCACCAACTTTTCTTAATAAACAAGTATATTTCATACTGATGCTACAAGTCACGGCCACAAGCTCAAGAATTGTAGCATCATGTAAGTTGTCAAAGTTAAACATATTTATATATGAAAGTAATAACAAACAGATTGCATAACTCATAGTTTTTAGTTTTGTAAAATGCAAAATCCCACCAACTTTTCTTAATAAACAAGTATATTTCGTACTGATGCTACAAGTCACGGCCACAAGCTCAAGAATTGTAGCATCACGTAAGTTGTCAAAGTTAAACATATTTATATATGAAAGTAATAACAAACAGATTGCATAACTCATAGTTTTTAGTTTTGTAAAATGCAAAATCCCACCAACTTTTCTTAATAAACAAGTATATTTCATACTGATGCTACAAGTCACGGCCACAAGCTCAAGAATTGTAGCATCATGTAAGTTGTCAAAGTTAAACATATTTATATATGAAAGTAATAACAAACAGATTGCATAACTCATAGTTTTTAGTTTTGTAAAATGCAAAATCCCACCAACTTTTCTTAATAAACAAGTATATTTCATACTGATGCTACAAGTCACGGCCACAAGCTCAAGAATTGTAGCATCATGTAAGTTGTCAAAGTTAAACATATTTATATATGAAAGTAATAACAAACAGATTGCATAACTCATAGTTTTTAGTTTTGTAAAATGCAAAATCCCACCAACTTTTCTTAATAAACAAGTATATTTCGTACTGATGCTACAAGTCACGGCCACAAGCTCAAGAATTGTAGCATCACGTAAGTTGTCAAAGTTAAACATATTTATATATGAAAGTAATAACAAACAGATTGCATAACTCATAGTTTTTAGTTTTGTAAAATGCAAAATCCCACCAACTTTTCTTAATAAACAAGTATATTTCATACTGATGCTACAAGTCACGGCCACAAGCTCAAGAATTGTAGCATCATGTAAGTTGTCAAAGTTAAACATATTTATATATGAAAGTAATAACAAACAGATTGCATAACTCATAGTTTTTAGTTTTGTAAAATGCAATGATATCACTACTTCACTCGGAAAAGAATTCTATTTTGTACTGATGCTACAAGTTATGGCCATCAATCCAGCAATTGTAGCATCATATAAATTGTCAAAGTTAGACTTATTTCTATACAAAAGTCATAACAAACAGATTGCCAATACCCATAGTTTTTAGTTTTATAAAATGCAAAATAGCACTGATTTTAACAATAAATAAGTATATTTCATACTGATGCTACAAATCACAGTCACGAGCTCCAGAATTGTAGCATCATGTAAGTTGTCAAAATTAGACTTATTTCTATATGAAAATAATAATAAACTGATTGCAACACTTATAATTTTTAATTTTGTAAAATGCAAAATAGCACTGATTTTCTCAATAAACAAGTATATTTCAGACTGACGCTACAAAATAACGGCCACAAGCACAAGAATTGTAGCATCATATAAATTGTCAAAGTTAGATATATTTGTATACGAATGTAACAATTCTGAGATTGAAAAACTAATACTTTTTATTATCATAATAGACAATGTTAACACTAATTTTCTCAATAAACAACTATATTTCAAACTGATGCACCAAATCACGGCCACCAGCTCAACATTTGTAGCATCATGTAAATTGTCAAAGTTAAACAAGATTATATAGGAATGTAACAGCTCTGAGATTGCAACAGTCATAGTTTTAAGTTTTAGTGTAAAATGCAATGATATCTCTATTAAACTCGAAAAAAACAATTCTATTTCATACTGATGCTACAAATCATGGCCCTTAGACCAACAATTATACCATCATGCTAATTGTCAAAATTAAACATGCTTGTATATGAACGTAATAAGTAGCAAATGGCAAAACTGATATTTTCTACTATCACAAAAGGTAATGGTAACACCATTTTTCTCAATAAATAAGTAAATTTCATACAAATGCTACAAATAATCATCACTAGCCCAAGAATTGTAAGTAAGAAGAGTTCCACCAGGTTGGAAGACTGATCTTTTTTTATATTGCAAGTAACAAGAAACAGATTGGAAAAGTAATATTTTGTGAATTTGGCAAAATACAAGTGTAGTGGTGCTACGAATGATGGATCGAGGTGATGCTACAAATCATGGATCGAGATGATGCTACGAATCATGGATCGTTATATTATTCTTTTGATTCGTATTGGACCGTTGTGATGCTACAAAACATGGATCGAGGTGATGCTACAAATCATGGATCGAGATGATGCTACAAATCATGGATCGAGATGATGTTACGAATCATGGATCGTTATATTATTCTTTTGATTCGTATTGGACCGCTGTGATGCTACGAATCATGGATCGAGGTGATGCTACAAATCATGGATCGAGATGATGCTACGAATCATGGATCGTTATATTATTCTTTTGATTCGTATTGGACCGCTGTGATGCTA
>BQMI01000501.1:52500-60000 GCA_026005395.1 Asobara japonica | reverse complement strand
TCTAGTCGGATTGGTCTCCAAGTCCGGGTCGTATATTATTTCGCCCAGGGTGAACCGGATTCCTTTCCTGATCAGGTAATAGTATTTCCTCTTTTGTAGTTCAAGGTCAATAGGAAGCCTGCCCGCAATGACTCCTAGTGCGTCCGTAGACGTCGTTTTATAGGCTCTCGTCATTGTTAGGAGGATTTGCCTTTGTACCTTTCCCATCTCCTTATTGGTTTTCGCATTTAATAGGTCCACCCATCCGGCCGCGGCATACGTTACGGTCGGGAGGAATAAGCCTTTATAGAGTATATTCAATGTTCGATTCCCCAGCCCCCATTTTGCTTGGGTTATCTTGCGAATGCCATGGAATTGGTTAGAGGTTTTCTCACATATGTTTTTGACATGCTGGGGGATTTTCATTCCGTGTTCCATGGTGACCCCCAGGTATCTGATCGAAGTTACTGCTCTGATCCGTACCCCATCGACCATGATTCTCGGTGGTCTCCCTTTCATGTCAAGTTTACCTCTGAGCAATATCTGGTTTGTTTTTGGTCCGGATAGCTTAAGTTTTTGGTCGCGACACCATTCAGTGATTGCGTCCACTACCTCTTGTCCTTTATTTTCAAGTGCCCTTCTCGACCCTCCATGTACCAGGACCAGTATGTCGTCCGCATAGGACGTGGGCTCGCAATCCATTGCTTCGAGTCTACCTAGTAGCTCATCAAGGATGAGATCCCAACAGACCGGTCCCAGTATTGAGCCTTGTGGACATCCCTTAGTCACGTCTTTTTTGACGATTTCTGAGATGAGTCCGTATTTTGGAGCTATTTCCACTTGCCTCTCATTGAAGTAGTCTTTCATCAGCAAAAACATGTTCCTCGAACATTGCCGCCGATTAAGATTGGCTAGGATAGAGGGCCACCAGACGTTGTCAAACGCACCAGATATGTCAAAGGATAGAGCCAGAGAGTGACGGCTCTCTTTATTCTGTCTATTTTCATCTCTGGCCCTAAGGAGCTCTCTAACCCTTACTATGGCATCCTCTGTTGATTTGTGAGGTTTGAAGCCATATTGTATGGGTGACGCAAACTCAGGATGATCGAAGATTGGTTCCAGTCTTTTTGACACAATTTTCTCCAGCCATTTCCCCAGCGTAGGCAGTAGACATATTGGCCTGTATGACTTTGGATCTTCGTCCTCCTTTTCCGGCCCTTTTTTGAGGACTAGGACTTGACCGATTTTCCAGCTCCTTGGAAAGACCCCAAATTTTAGACAGCTGTTGAACATCGTCTTGTACACCTTTTTCATAGATGCATACGAGCTCTTGAGAATTTCAACATTGATCATGTCCCTTCCTGGTGATTTCCCATTCTTGAGGTTCTTGAGGGCGTCCAATATCTCAGACTCCGAGAATGAAGGATCGTCCTCCTCACAGAACGGTGTGTCAGCCATGGTTCTGGTCCATTTGTGACCTAGAGTTTCGTTCTCTGTCTCGTCATCTGGAATTAGGATGTTAAGCATAGTTCTTGTGGTATTTTCGAGGTTTAGTGTTCCTTTACCGTTTATATTCGATTTAACAGTACTTAGAACACTATCCAGCTGTAGTCTATTTGTTGCATGTCGGTAGTTCCATCCCCAGGCATTTGAGTTGCCCTCCTCAGAAACGAAGTTTTTATAACTTGTCCTTTTGGATTTGTTCAACTCGAGCTTATATTTTGCTTTTTTATTATGAAGTGCAATTTTTAGCTCTTGCGCCTTTATGGAGTGGGCATCTCTTTTGCGTTCTTTTTGCAGCTCTCTTTCAAGTCTGGTTGTGCCAGTCTTGAGTCTCTCTAAGTCGGGGTTCCACCAGGGCGTCCTCTTCCGGGATTTGCAGCTTTTTGGAATTGTTTCCTTACACGCCTCTACTATAGCCAATTCTATTTTTGCTGCTAGCTCGTCGACTTCGTTCGGGGTCGTGGGTTGGAATTGTTCCAGCTGCTTGCTTTGGCTTTTTAGAGACTCATTGAATTTCGTCCACTCCGCTTTCTTTATATTGTATCTGGACGTTATTTCCTTGAGTTTATACCAACCCGGGGTGGCCGCCCTGTTGAAGTTAATCTCTATTATGATCGCTCTGTGATCACTCGAGATCATTCCCGGCTTCACGCACCATTTGTCGATTTTTTCGAACAGCTTTGGCGTCGCCAATGTTAGGTCTATATTCGATTCCTTTCCTGCCCTTGCCCATGTGGCAGGATGGCCCCTTTCATTCACTACTACCAATTGCTGCTCTCCAATCAACATTTCGAGTTCTTTTCCTTGCTCATCGCTTGGTCCACACCCCCAAAGTGTGGACTTTGCGTTCGCATCCGCAGCTATTAGGATCTGCTCCCCTTTCAATTCGACCAGGAGTCTCCTTAGTTCTTTTAGAAAAGGTTGCATTGTTTCCTTTTTCCTGCTTTTGGCACATTGAAAGTAAGCACTTATTATATACAGTGATCCAAATGGGCCTGTGATTTGAGCGCAAGCGAGGTGGGGACTACAGAGCTGTGTTATTTTCAAGATGCTGTAGTCTCTATTTACTAGAGCCACAGCTGCCCAGGGGTTTCCTCCTTTGTTGGAGTCTTCCCCGTGGACGATTCTCGCTCCGGTTCCCAGGCCTCTTATCTTGCCTCCCACACAGTATGGTTCCTGCATTAGTATTAAATCATGTTTGCCTCTGTCAATTTGAACTCTGAGCTCACTTGTTGCCACCTTTGATCTCTCCAAGTTTATTTGAAGCAGTCTTAGGTGACTAGGACTCTCTGGCTCTCTGTGTCTTTTCAAGTACCCTTGCGTTTGAGGCCTGGTATTTTCAAAGGGCACTGTCCGCAGGGTACTATCGAGATTCTCTCTTCTGGTTTCTGAGCATCTCTCCAGTCTTACCTGTAGCTTTTTGAGGTTGCCATGTATGACAGTTGGCCCTATGATTTCACCATTTTGGGTTTCTATGTCACTGGTTGCCTCGCATTGCGTGCGGCGTATCTGGATTGATCTCGCGAAACCATTTCTCTCAGGCTCTTCGCTTCTCTCCAGCGCGTTCTCATGTGACCGTCTGTTATTTTCAATTGTCTGGTCTTTTGAGTTGCTGCTGGGGTTCTCACGTTGTCGGGGGTCTCTGTTGAGACGTTTCCCTATTTCGTAGACATTGAATCTACTGGAGCGCAACATTTTTGTTTTTATTTTACCCATATTGTGTTATCGATTTTGTTCATCCCTGGATCTCTCCCAGCCTCCACGGACCCTCACATATTGGAACCTGACGGTGCCCGCCCGGGCCCAAGCCCAGGTCGGGGGACGCCAGGTTAGGAGTTTTGTCCAGGGATATAGTCCGCTACTGATATCGGCAGAGTCTCCCCTGCTTTTTCAGTCCGCTTCCTCTCTCTCCAACGCATGTTCTCAGGCCACACGTTGGGGTGGCCGGTTCCCTGATTTAGAGATATCCTCAGGTGCCCTTCTTAGCCGAAGCCGAGGTCGAAGCTGTGTGTTGGGTTCCCTCAACAGCCAGACTCCTCTTTTCCGGCGACATCGGGTTGCTGTGCACGGCACTACACACAGGAGGGTTTGGCCAGTTCCTCTTCTGGTCACTGTCCTTAAAGTCTATATGTTGGGTCTAGTCGACCCACTGATGCAGCCTTAGCTGCAGGGTTGGGTGGAGGGGCGACCCCGGCCGTAGCAGTTAGCCACCTCCATCCTCCCTTTGGAAAGATATAGTCATCGACACCCTGGGAAGTCCAGCGCCTCCCAATTAGTTTTTGACTCGTATTGCCTTGAAAAAAGGCCTAAAAAAAAGGAACGCAGATGAGTCGCGTGACTTAACACGCTAACCCATCCACATTCCTGTCATCCACGGGAGCGATCTCTCTCTGTCATTTGGATGAAGTTTCTAGAGAGCTAAGGGAAAACAGAGCCAATGTCTCCATTTTTCCCTTCTTGTGAGGATTTCCCTAACGATGACTTTGTCTACTAATCAAGCCACTCCACCAGTATCATATAAGGTACTTGCTTAGTTGTTTTTAAGAAGCTGAGGAATACTAGATAGCATCCTGCACGATCTTCACCTAGGCGTTCTCTTTAATGGCTGCTGGACTGTAGAGGCAGCAGATCCCAGAGGGTCTGGTCCTGCACAGATCCTATTACTTGACTTTCCCAGCGCCCATACTTTTAGGTATGGACTATTGCCGTCTCCGTTATCATTGATGTATTCAGGGTCTTCATAGTAGCAAGACGTATTACTTGGGGAGGCTGAGGAGGTTTAACTCGAGAGCCTAAGAGAGTTGTCCTCCTTCACTTTACGTTCCGTCTCCCAGTTTCCGTGCTAGGCTACTTCCAGGCTATCACTTCTCCATCAATTGATTGGGAATCCTCACGAATACCTGGGTGCCCAGGATTTATATGTGTTTTTATTCTTGCCTCAGAGGAAGCTGCTTGTAGTGTTGTGTGTCATCCATGTAGGTGACTTTTCAATTGGTTCCGCGGCACCCGAACCCAATTAGTTCAACGAGTTATTCTAGTGTACTGTGACTTGGCATGTTAAAGGGGCCGCTCACTCGACGGCGGGGCCCCTTCACTACCTTCGCCCTGACTCTCTCTCGTTGTTATTATTTTGTTGTCTTTGAGGTTGTTCATTATCCAATTTCGGTTTCCTTTATTTCTCTCTTTTGCCGACCATTTGGCTTATTTGTTGTCCTTTCCTCTATACGTATTACAGTCTTTCTTTGCACAGTTCGCCTTGGTGCAGGTCGATTAGTCCGCCGAGGACTGCTTCACGTCATGAGGTGGCAAGGTGTACGATTGTTTATTTATTTTATATAGCCTTTTATCTTGAGCCTTTTTGGGGCTCTTTTCTTGTATAGAGAGTATTATAGTGCTATAATGATTTCCTCTTTGTTTGACAGTTTCCTTTATCTGTCCCCTCGGGGATCAGAGGTGTGTTTCCGTGTATGTGGTGGTGTTAGGCCGACTTTATTATCAATGTATTAAGAGAGGACTGGAGTCGGTAATCCCGTCCTCTCTTCTTGCAGGGATTTCCCGAACGATGACTTTGTCTACTAGTCAAGTCAGTTACCAGTGTCATAGAGGCTACTTGCTTGGTTATTTTAAGGAGCTGAGGAATGACAGGTAGCATCCTGCACGATCTCCACCCAAGTGTTCGCTTTAATGGCTGCTAAGCTGTTGAGGCAGCAGATCCCAGGATGTATGGGGGACTGGGTCTGCACAGATCCTATTACTTGATGTTCCCAGCGTCCATACTGTTAATTGAGTATGCACTATTGCCGTCTTCGTAGCCGCCGACTTACTCAGGGTCTTCCTAGTGGCAAGACGTATTGCTTGGGGGAGGCTGAGGAGGTTCAACAAGAGCGATTGGGAGACAGTTATCCTCCTGCACTTAACTTTCCTCCTCCCAGTTTCCGTGCTACGCCACTTCCAGACTGCCGCTTTTCGGTCATTTGGTTGGGACTCTTTACGCATACCTGGGTGCCCAGGGTTTGTACATGTTTTTATATTATTGCCTCAGTGTTGAGACTTTCTGTTGTGTTGTGTATCACCCTTGGAATGTGATTTGTGAACTTGTTCCGAGGCACCCGAAGCATAGTTCTTTCAACGAGTTATTCTAGTGTGCTAGACGGGGTGTATTTGGGGGGCCTCACGCCTATCAGCGGGGCCTTCTCCCACCACTTCCGTCCTGACTCTTTCTCGCTGTTATTTGCGGATCACTCTGTTTTTTTTCGGGTTCCCTTTACTCTCTTTTCACCAATTATTTCCTTCCTTTTGCAGCCGCTCTCTCCCGCTCTGGCCGTATTGCTTTCTTTCTTTTGCGCATTTTGCCCTTATATGGGTCAGTTAGTCAGTCAAAAGGTTGCTCTACGTCATCGCGCGGGAGAGGCACCTACAAATCCCCCGTCTCGCGCCTCTTTGGGCTCTATTTATTGTGTCAAGAGTATTTGATTGATCCTTCTTTGTATTACTCATTATTTATCAAAATAGTATTATTTTTGCTCTGCTCCTGTTGAGGGAGAGAGGTGTGTTTTCGTGTATGTGGTGGTGTTTTTCTTGAGGTGGTAAACCACATAGTGAGTTGGTTATCTCATCTGAGATGCCGACTCGCGGTAATGCTGTCTGCTATAACTGGCGGCAATCGCTAGTCCGATCTCGCGTTCTTGCTTAGTTAAGACAAGACGCCTAAGGAAGCACAAAATTTGGGGTTTATTATGGGTCTTGTACTTCCTTTAACCGTTACACGGTACCCAAATGCACGCCTCCCGCCCGAGGGTAGAGAGAGTGCACCCAAGTTACTTACGGCACAGAAAATTGTGAAATTTATATGGTATATAAGCTCTATCTGACAATATTGTTTGCGTGGCGAAATATCATTGCCAAACCTTGGTGAGATAACAGCCCATCACCCTACTCGGGTGAATTCCTCTCTCCATCAGGAGCAACGACTGTTAAGTCGTAGATCCACAGGTTACCATGCATATTGCGATGTGTGAGCCTATATGATAAATTTCGATTTATTATAGCATGTGTACGTATTTTTTGCCTTCGCAAAGTTTTTCAACATGCACATGCGGGTTGTGGACTTATCGCCCGAATATAATCTATAGCATCCTCCTGGGTATATAATCAATTTTCCCGTTTTGGAGTTGGTCCGATGCTAGGTGTGTTCGTTAGCGACGATTTGGACGTATCCGTTCGTTCGGGCCCAACCACCACGGCAAGGTGAACACATGGGAGGGAGTAGATAGGGACAGAGGGAATCTCGTTAATCCATTCATGCGCGTCACTAATTAGATGACGAGGCATTTGGCTACCTTAAGAGAGTCATAGTTACTCCCGCCGTTTACCCGCGCTTGCTTGAATTTCTTCACGTTGACATTCAGAGCACTGGGCAGAAATCACATTGCGTCAACACCCGCGAGGGCCATCGCAATGCTTTGTTTTAATTAGACAGTCGGATTCCCCTAGTCCGTGCCAGTTCTGAGCTGAGCGTTGAATGGCGGCCGAAGAGAACGACTGCAGCGCAGTGAAGCACCACAGAAGCCTCGCAGCAAGGAAGATCCGCGGGAGGCCAAGGCACGGGACCGAGCTCGGATTCTGAATTAGTAAATAATCCATTCACCTCGCCCAGGCCCGGCACGTTAGCCAAACCCACTTCCCGACCAAGCCCGACACGCCCCGCTCCTCAGAGCCAATCCTTATTCCGAAGTTACGGATCCAATTTGCCGACTTCCCTTACCTACATTAGTCTATCGACTAGAGGCTCTTTACCTTGGAGACCTGCTGCGGATATGGGTACGAACCGGCGCGACACCTCCACGTGGCCCTCTCCTGGATTTTCAAGGTCCGAGGGGAAGATCCAGACACCGCCGCAACTGCGGTGCTCTTCGCGTTCCAAACCCTATCTCCTTGCTAAAAGTTTCCAGGGAACTCGAACGCTTATACAGAAAAGAAAACTCTTTCTGGATATCCCGACGGCGTCTCCAGGTCATT
>BQMI01000501.1:42500-47500 GCA_026005395.1 Asobara japonica | reverse complement strand
TAACTGATTTAATGAGCCATTCGCGGTTTCACCTTAATTCGGCATGTACTGAGACATGCATGGCTTAATCTTTGAGACAAGCATATCACTACTGGCAGGATCAACCAGGGAGCTTCGTTTGTTTTCAAATGAAACTCTTTTTGCAACACATACAAATTTAATTCTGTATGGCTGCTGTTAAACACATTCCGAAAAATGTGCAACATTTTTCCATTAATCATTAAGATGATTGTATAATACAATATAAAATTGCTTTTACTCTAGCATTCTCACATGAAAATGTATTAAAATCATATACTCATACGTTAGATTGTATAACGGCATGATTTGAAATAAAACATTTTCACTTTCGTAAAATATTACAATTTTTGCTCGGAGGCACATAGAAGTTGATGCTCAGTTAATATTAAATGTAAAACTTACATTCAACAATAGTTATTAAACGCCCGAGGCGCGTACCACATAGAGAGTCATTTAGTCTGGGACTATGAGTCGTGGCAATGCAGTCGCATACAGTTAGGGCCGCGCCTCGGATGTATGGTTTCACCCAATTGCCCGGCCGGGCAGCGCACGGCACAAAAAGATGTGGATTACGGACTTGTGCTTTTTAAATCCGGCATTGCACTACGTGTTTATTTGCAACTCCAATAATTTACAAATCGTTTATTAATTTATATACTAAGAATTTAACTAAGAAATAATTATTTTTTAACTATTTAACGAAAAAATGAAAAAAATTATGTTATCATCAAGTATATTTCATACTGATGCTACAAGTCACGGCCACAAGCTCAAGAATTGTAGCATCACGTAAGTTGTCAAAGTTAAACATATTTATATATGAAAGTAATAACAAACAGATTGCATAACTCTTAGTTTTTAGTTTTGTAAAATGCAAAATCCCACCAACTTTTCTTAATAAACAAGTATATTTCGTACTGATGCTACAAGTCACGGCCACAAGCTCAAGAATTGTAGCATCACGTAAGTTGTCAAAGTTAAACATATTTATATATGAAAGTAATAACAAACAGATTGCATAACTCATAGTTTTTAGTTTTGTAAAATGCAAAATCCCACCAACTTTTCTTAATAAACAAGTATATTTCGTACTGATGCTACAAGTCACGGCCACAAGCTCAAGAATTGTAGCATCACGTAAGTTGTCAAAGTTAAACATATTTATATATGAAAGTAATAACAAACAGATTGCATAACTCATAGTTTTTAGTTTTGTAAAATGCAAAATCCCACCAACTTTTCTTAATAAACAAGTATATTTCATACTGATGCTACAAGTCACGGCCACAAGCTCAAGAATTGTAGCATCATGTAAGTTGTCAAAGTTAAACATATTTATATATGAAAGTAATAACAAACAGATTGCATAACTCATAGTTTTTAGTTTTGTAAAATGCAAAATCCCACCAACTTTTCTTAATAAACAAGTATATTTCATACTGATGCTACAAGTCACGGCCACAAGCTCAAGAATTGTAGCATCATGTAAGTTGTCAAAGTTAAACATATTTATATATGAAAGTAATAACAAACAGATTGCATAACTCATAGTTTTTAGTTTTGTAAAATGCAAAATCCCACCAACTTTTCTTAATAAACAAGTATATTTCATACTGATGCTACAAGTCACGGCCACAAGCTCAAGAATTGTAGCATCATGTAAGTTGTCAAAGTTAAACATATTTATATATGAAAGTAATAACAAACAGATTGCATAACTCATAGTTTTTAGTTTTGTAAAATGCAAAATCCCACCAACTTTTCTTAATAAACAAGTATATTTCGTACTGATGCTACAAGTCACGGCCACAAGCTCAAGAATTGTAGCATCACGTAAGTTGTCAAAGTTAAACATATTTATATATGAAAGTAATAACAAACAGATTGCATAACTCATAGTTTTTAGTTTTGTAAAATGCAAAATCCCACCAACTTTTCTTAATAAACAAGTATATTTCATACTGATGCTACAAGTCACGGCCACAAGCTCAAGAATTGTAGCATCATGTAAGTTGTCAAAGTTAAACATATTTATATATGAAAGTAATAACAAACAGATTGCATAACTCATAGTTTTTAGTTTTGTAAAATGCAAAATCCCACCAACTTTTCTTAATAAACAAGTATATTTCATACTGATGCTACAAGTCACGGCCACAAGCTCAAGAATTGTAGCATCATGTAAGTTGTCAAAGTTAAACATATTTATATATGAAAGTAATAACAAACAGATTGCATAACTCATAGTTTTTAGTTTTGTAAAATGCAAAATCCCACCAACTTTTCTTAATAAACAAGTATATTTCGTACTGATGCTACAAGTCACGGCCACAAGCTCAAGAATTGTAGCATCACGTAAGTTGTCAAAGTTAAACATATTTATATATGAAAGTAATAACAAACAGATTGCATAACTCATAGTTTTTAGTTTTGTAAAATGCAAAATCCCACCAACTTTTCTTAATAAACAAGTATATTTCATACTGATGCTACAAGTCACGGCCACAAGCTCAAGAATTGTAGCATCATGTAAGTTGTCAAAGTTAAACATATTTATATATGAAAGTAATAACAAACAGATTGCATAACTCATAGTTTTTAGTTTTGTAAAATGCAATGATATCACTACTTCACTCGGAAAAGAATTCTATTTTGTACTGATGCTACAAGTTATGGCCATCAATCCAGCAATTGTAGCATCATATAAATTGTCAAAGTTAGACTTATTTCTATACAAAAGTCATAACAAACAGATTGCCAATACCCATAGTTTTTAGTTTTATAAAATGCAAAATAGCACTGATTTTAACAATAAATAAGTATATTTCATACTGATGCTACAAATCACAGTCACGAGCTCCAGAATTGTAGCATCATGTAAGTTGTCAAAATTAGACTTATTTCTATATGAAAATAATAATAAACTGATTGCAACACTTATAATTTTTAATTTTGTAAAATGCAAAATAGCACTGATTTTCTCAATAAACAAGTATATTTCAGACTGACGCTACAAAATAACGGCCACAAGCACAAGAATTGTAGCATCATATAAATTGTCAAAGTTAGATATATTTGTATACGAATGTAACAATTCTGAGATTGAAAAACTAATACTTTTTATTATCATAATAGACAATGTTAACACTAATTTTCTCAATAAACAACTATATTTCAAACTGATGCACCAAATCACGGCCACCAGCTCAACATTTGTAGCATCATGTAAATTGTCAAAGTTAAACAAGATTATATAGGAATGTAACAGCTCTGAGATTGCAACAGTCATAGTTTTAAGTTTTAGTGTAAAATGCAATGATATCTCTATTAAACTCGAAAAAACAATTCTATTTCATACTGATGCTACAAATCATGGCCCTTAGACCAACAATTATACCATCATGCTAATTGTCAAAATTAAACATGCTTGTATATGAACGTAATAAGTAGCAAATGGCAAAACTGATATTTTCTACTATCACAAAAGGTAATGGTAACACCATTTTTCTCAATAAATAAGTAAATTTCATACAAATGCTACAAATAATCATCACTAGCCCAAGAATTGTAAGTAAGAAGAGTTCCACCAGGTTGGAAGACTGATCTTTTTTTATATTGCAAGTAACAAGAAACAGATTGGAAAAGTAATATTTTGTGAATTTGGCAAAATACAAGTGTAGTGGTGCTACGAATGATGGATCGAGGTGATGCTACAAATCATGGATCGAGATGATGCTACGAATCATGGATCGTTATATTATTCTTTTGATTCGTATTGGACCGTTGTGATGCTACAAAACATGGATCGAGGTGATGCTACAAATCATGGATCGAGATGATGCTACAAATCATGGATCGAGATGATGTTACGAATCATGGATCGTTATATTATTCTTTTGATTCGTATTGGACCGCTGTGATGCTACGAATCATGGATCGAGGTGATGCTACAAATCATGGATCGAGATGATGCTACGAATCATGGATCGTTATATTATTCTTTTGATTCGTATTGGACCGCTGTGATGCTACGAATCATGGATCGAGGTGATGCTACAAATCATGGATCGAGATGATGCTACAAATCATGGATCGTTATATGATTTTTTTGATTCGTATTGGACCGTTGTGATGCTACAAATCATGGATCGAGGTGATGCTACAAATCACGGATCGAGGTGATGCTACGAATCATGGATCGATGTGATGCTACGAATCACTGGGTCAATGTTGTGCTACGAATCATAGACCGATATATTATATTTTTGATTCGTATTGGATCCATGTGATGCTACGAATCCTGGATCGAGGTGATGCTACAAATCACGGATCGAGGTGATGCTACGAATCATGGGTCGATGTGATGCTACGAATCATGGATCGATTCATTATTTTTTTTGATTCGTATTGGATAATCTTCATCTATCTGTGATTCGTAGCATCACATCGATCCGTGACTTGTAGCATCAAATCGATGTAAAATTTGCAATTTGATTTAAAAAAATATTGGCATCACCTGCCCTACCGCCGACCCCGGGGCCGGGTTGTTCGCTTACTCTCGTGCAAGCTTATCCCTCTGCCCAAACGCCGTATTAGGCACTACGAATCAAAAACAGCCCGGGATATTACTCAATTTTTCTTTCTTACTTTCTTTCTTTCTTTCTTTCTTTCTTTCTTCTTTCTTTCTTTCTTTCTTTCTTTCTTTCGGCAAATTTTCAATGCAGAAGAAATAAAAAAAGTCCCAGAATGCGGTTGCTTTTAAGCAACTAGAGCTAATTATTGGCATCGTCCGCCTGTCCACTGGCCCATTCGCTGGGCTTTCAGCCTGCTCTCCCGCCGCCCACTTGTCCGTTTGCCCGAAGGCCGTACTAAGGAATACGAATCAAAAACAGCCAATACTGCTAATGCAATTATTCAGCAGGTGCAGCTGTTATTTTTTTCTGTTGTTGGGCCGTTTTTGAATGCACAATTTAATCAGT
>BQMI01000501.1:37500-40000 GCA_026005395.1 Asobara japonica | reverse complement strand
ATGGGCGGGGTAGAAGACCCAAGTTGATTTTGACTCAAACATCGGGGAGTGCATCAGGCGACGTTTGCATATTGTTAGCATTTCTCACCTTCTGCCCCCCCGAATCGCGCGTTCGAAGTAGGTGGACCTTATCGTACCGCCTATCTTCTTACAAAGAAAGATGAACGGGTTTTGGTGGTCTGTCGTGGCGTTCAATAGTGCATCGGTACCTGGTACTTTCTCCATCTGTTCGTCCAACATGACCCCCGTCCGTCAGCATTCTCTGTTTACTGGAATTTTGCTCTGATATTGTTACAGAGTGCCTTCCAGGATTTTGTTATTATGACGTCCATTTGTATTACGAGATCTGCTGGAATCTCACCTTCGAGGTAGCACTTTTGTCATCTGCTGATGTCTTTTCGTGTACTCTCTGGTGTGTATTTCCAAGCACTTGTATATTCAAATTTTTGCGTAAAAAGAAGCTCTGCCACCTCCGTGCGGAGGGGAGAACTTCAAAAACGAGGCGCTTAAAGGAGTGCAAGAATCAGTCTTCCTGCGCTCCTTTCTTGTGAAAATCTCTCAAACAATGACTTTGCATACTAATCAAGTCCGCTCACCAGTATCATAGATAGCGCTTGCCTGGTTGTTTTTGAGAAATTGAGGCATGCTCGCGAGCATGTCGACTCAATATCCCCCAGACATTGGCTTTAATGGCTGCTAAGCTGTTCAGGCAGCAGAAACCACTGGATCTCGCACCAGGTTCTGCACAAATCCTATTACTTGACTTTCACAGCGTACATACTCTGTTTGAGTGTGCACTATTGCCGTCTTTGTAATGATTGGCGCATTGGAGGTCTTCTTAGTAGTAGACGTACTACTTCAGGAGTGGATGAGGACGTTACGCATGCCTCTCCTTTGATTCCGTGCTTAGCTACTTCCAGTCTAACACCTAGCCCCGTATCACTTGAGAGTTTCACGAGTACCTGGGTGCCCAGGATTTATACTTGTTTCGCATTATTGCCTCTAGTGAGACTGCCTGTTGTGTTGTGTATCGCCTTTTTAGGTGATTTTGGAGCTTGTTTCGAGGCACCCGAAACATAGCTTTTTCAACGAGTTATTCTAGTGTACTCAGACGGCGTATTTTCGATAGCCCTCGCGCGCTTCGGCTGGGACTTCTCGCTACCTCCGTCTTGACTCTGTCTCATTGTTATTTTTGGGGGTTAACTATGTTCCTTTTTGCTTGTTCCCTTTTTGTCTTTCTTTGTGTGCCATTTTTGGTTTGTAAATTCACTTCCCTCCCTTCGTCCGTTTTGCTGTCTTTCTTTGCACAGTTTGCCGCATTCGGTCAATTAGTCCGCCGAAGACTGCTTGACGTCCTTGGTCGGATAAGTGTTTACCTTAGTATCTCCACTCTTTGTCCCTTTTATTTTCCACTTTCCTTGCCTTTCGCCGTTCTACAGCCTTTCTTTGTACAGTTTGCCGCCTTTGGCCAACTGGTCCTCAGAGTGCCGCTCGACATTCTTCGGTTAGGTCAAGTGTTCTTGTTATAAAATTTTTCACTCAGCGTTCCCTTTGTTCCCTATTCCACTTTCCTTTCCGGTGTCCGTTCTACTGCCTTTCTTTGCACAGTTTGCCGCACTTGGTCAATTAGTCCGCAGAGGGCTGCCTGACGTCCTTTGGTTAGGATAAGCGTGTTATGTATTAATTAATACTCAGCGTTCCCTTTTATTTATCACTTTCCTTCCCTTGGTCCGTTCCGCAGGCTATCCTCGAACAGTCTGCCGCATTTAGTCAATTAGTCCGCAGAAGGTTGCTTGACGACTCAGGTTCGGATAAGTGATTTCTGATTAGGTTCCACGAACCTATCTATTTAGAGCCTTCTTGGGCTTCATCTATGGCCTTTGAAAGATTATATTTATATTTTTAGATTTACAAATTTATAGTTAACCCTTTCGAAATCTTATTTATCTCTACTCCACTGGGGAGCAGAGGTGTGTTTCCGTGTAAGTGGTGGTGTTTTGGTAGAGGAGATTCATCCTCTATTTATATTATCAAATGGCGACCTGTTTGGTTAAGCAGGGCTTGTTCCAGCGGTACCCCGTGGAGGCCAGATCACCCGGGGAGGAGAGGCTAATGCAACCTTCTAGAGGCGTCGCGTCATCTCCCCTGTGAGTAACTTGTTGCATAAAAATTTGGAAAATTTGGAAAATTTTTTGACTTTCCCAAAATGTTTTTGACTCGTATTGCCTTGAAAAATGGCATAAAAAAAGGGAATGCAGATGAGCCATGCGATTTAACACACTAGCCCGTCCACATTCCCCTGCGGTGCAGTAGAAGATATTAGAGAGGAAAAAAAAAAAAAAAAAAAAAAAAAAAAAAAAAAAAAAAAAAATTAATTTGCACTTTGACGTTTAGACTTTGAATTTTTGAATTGAATGTCCAAGTTACTCCCGCCAGTAGATAGGGACAGAGGGAATCTCGTTAATCCATTCATGCGCGTCACTAATTAGATGACGAGGCA
>BQMI01000501.1:27500-30000 GCA_026005395.1 Asobara japonica | reverse complement strand
TGCTACAAGTCACGGCCACAAGCTCAAGAATTGTAGCATCACGTAAGTTGTCAAAGTTAAACATATTTATATATGAAAGTAATAACAAACAGATTGCATAACTCATAGTTTTTAGTTTTGTAAAATGCAAAATCCCACCAACTTTTCTTAATAAACAAGTATATTTCATACTGATGCTACAAGTCACGGCCACAAGCTCAAGAATTGTAGCATCATGTAAGTTGTCAAAGTTAAACATATTTATATATGAAAGTAATAACAAACAGATTGCATAACTCATAGTTTTTAGTTTTGTAAAATGCAAAATCCCACCAACTTTTCTTAATAAACAAGTATATTTCATACTGATGCTACAAGTCACGGCCACAAGCTCAAGAATTGTAGCATCATGTAAGTTGTCAAAGTTAAACATATTTATATATGAAAGTAATAACAAACAGATTGCATAACTCATAGTTTTTAGTTTTGTAAAATGCAAAATCCCACCAACTTTTCTTAATAAACAAGTATATTTCGTACTGATGCTACAAGTCACGGCCACAAGCTCAAGAATTGTAGCATCACGTAAGTTGTCAAAGTTAAACATATTTATATATGAAAGTAATAACAAACAGATTGCATAACTCATAGTTTTTAGTTTTGTAAAATGCAAAATCCCACCAACTTTTCTTAATAAACAAGTATATTTCATACTGATGCTACAAGTCACGGCCACAAGCTCAAGAATTGTAGCATCATGTAAGTTGTCAAAGTTAAACATATTTATATATGAAAGTAATAACAAACAGATTGCATAACTCATAGTTTTTAGTTTTGTAAAATGCAATGATATCACTACTTCACTCGGAAAAGAATTCTATTTTGTACTGATGCTACAAGTTATGGCCATCAATCCAGCAATTGTAGCATCATATAAATTGTCAAAGTTAGACTTATTTCTATACAAAAGTCATAACAAACAGATTGCCAATACCCATAGTTTTTAGTTTTATAAAATGCAAAATAGCACTGATTTTAACAATAAATAAGTATATTTCATACTGATGCTACAAATCACAGTCACGAGCTCCAGAATTGTAGCATCATGTAAGTTGTCAAAATTAGACTTATTTCTATATGAAAATAATAATAAACTGATTGCAACACTTATAATTTTTAATTTTGTAAAATGCAAAATAGCACTGATTTTCTCAATAAACAAGTATATTTCAGACTGACGCTACAAAATAACGGCCACAAGCACAAGAATTGTAGCATCATATAAATTGTCAAAGTTAGATATATTTGTATACGAATGTAACAATTCTGAGATTGAAAAACTAATACTTTTTATTATCATAATAGACAATGTTAACACTAATTTTCTCAATAAACAACTATATTTCAAACTGATGCACCAAATCACGGCCACCAGCTCAACATTTGTAGCATCATGTAAATTGTCAAAGTTAAACAAGATTATATAGGAATGTAACAGCTCTGAGATTGCAACAGTCATAGTTTTAAGTTTTAGTGTAAAATGCAATGATATCTCTATTAAACTCGAAAAAAACAATTCTATTTCATACTGATGCTACAAATCATGGCCCTTAGACCAACAATTATACCATCATGCTAATTGTCAAAATTAAACATGCTTGTATATGAACGTAATAAGTAGCAAATGGCAAAACTGATATTTTCTACTATCACAAAAGGTAATGGTAACACCATTTTTCTCAATAAATAAGTAAATTTCATACAAATGCTACAAATAATCATCACTAGCCCAAGAATTGTAAGTAAGAAGAGTTCCACCAGGTTGGAAGACTGATCTTTTTTTATATTGCAAGTAACAAGAAACAGATTGGAAAAGTAATATTTTGTGAATTTGGCAAAATACAAGTGTAGTGGTGCTACGAATGATGGATCGAGGTGATGCTACAAATCATGGATCGAGATGATGCTACGAATCATGGATCGTTATATTATTCTTTTGATTCGTATTGGACCGTTGTGATGCTACAAAACATGGATCGAGGTGATGCTACAAATCATGGATCGAGATGATGCTACAAATCATGGATCGAGATGATGTTACGAATCATGGATCGTTATATTATTCTTTTGATTCGTATTGGACCGCTGTGATGCTACGAATCATGGATCGAGGTGATGCTACAAATCATGGATCGAGATGATGCTACGAATCATGGATCGTTATATTATTCTTTTGATTCGTATTGGACCGCTGTGATGCTACGAATCATGGATCGAGGTGATGCTACAAATCATGGATCGAGATGATGCTACAAATCATGGATCGTTATATGATTTTTTTGATTCGTATTGGACCGTTGTGATGCTACAAATCATGGATCGAGGTGATGCTACAAATCACGGATCGAGGTGATGCTACGAATCATGGATCGATGTGATGCTACGAATCACTGGGTCAATGTTGTGCTACGAATCATAGACCGATATATTATATTTTTGATTCGTATTGGATCCATGTGAT
>BQMI01000501.1:12500-17500 GCA_026005395.1 Asobara japonica | reverse complement strand
CAGTGTAGCGCGCGTGCGGCCCAGAACATCTAAGGGCATCACAGACCTGTTATTGCTCAATCTCGTGCGGCTAGAAGCCGCCTGTCCCTCTAAGAAGATTTATTTGTACGTCGGTAGTAAAAAACCGCTCAACCGAAATCGAGGGCCTTCAAGATACCAGAAAGTACGCCTATTTAGCAGGCTAGAGTCTCGTTCGTTTATCGGAATTAACCAGACAAATCGCTCCACCAACTAAGAACGGCCATGCACCACCACCCACCGAATCAAGAAAGAGCTATCAATCTGTCAATCCTTCGGTGTCCGGGCCTGGTGAGGTTTCCCGTGTTGAGTCAAATTAAGCCGCAGGCTCCACTCCTGGTGGTGCCCTTCCGTCAATTCCTTTAAGTTTCAGCTTTGCAACCATACTTCCCCCGGAACCCAAAAGCTTTGGTTTCCCGGAAGCTGCCCGCCGAGTCATCGGAGGAACATCGGCGGATCGCTAGCTGGCATCGTTTATGGTTAGAACTAGGGCGGTATCTGATCGCCTTCGAACCTCTAACTTTCGTTCTTGATTAATGAAAAACATTTTGGCAAATGCTTTCGCTTCTGTTCGTCTTGCGACGATCCAAGAATTTCACCTCTAACGTCGCAATACGAATGCCCCCATCTGTCCCTATTAATCATTACCTCGGGTTCCGAAAACCAACAAAATAGAACCGAGGTCCTATTCCATTATTCCATGCACACAATATTCAGGCGAAAATAAGCCTGCTTTAAGCACTCTAATTTTGTTCAAAGTAAACGTACCGTCCCACCTCGACACTCAATGAAAGAGCACCGCGATGGATATTAGTTGGACCGCTCTGCTTTCACAGAGCTAAGCCCACCGGTAGGACGTCCCACAATCATGCCAGTTAAACACCGCGAGCGGTGAACCGACAGCGTGGCACACAGATTCAACTACGAGCTTTTATAACCGCAACAACTTTAATATACGCTATTGGAGCTGGAATTACCGCGGCTGCTGGCACCAGACTTGCCCTCCAATGGATCCTCGTTAAAGGATTTAAAGTGTACTCATTCCGATTACGGGGCCTCGGATGAGTCCCGTATCGTTATTTTTCGTCACTACCTCCCCGTGCCGGGAGTGGGTAATTTGCGCGCCTGCTGCCTTCCTTGGATGTGGTAGCCGTTTCTCAGGCTCCCTCTCCGGAATCGAACCCTGATTCCCCGTTACCCGTTACAAACCATGGTAGGCGCAGAACCTACCATCGACAGTTGATAAGGCAGACATTTGAAAGATTCGTCGCCGGTACGAGACCATGCGATCAGCACAAAGTTATTCAGAGTCACCAAAGTTAACGATGGATGAGTAAACCCACCACCGATTGGTTTTGATCTAATAAAAGCGTTCCTTCCATCTCTGGTCGGAACTCTGGTTTGCATGTATTAGCTCTAGAATTACCACAGTTATCCAAGTAAATGTGAGTACGATCTAAGGAACCATAACTGATTTAATGAGCCATTCGCGGTTTCACCTTAATTCGGCATGTACTGAGACATGCATGGCTTAATCTTTGAGACAAGCATATCATACTGGCAGGATCAACCAGGGAGCTTCGTTTGTTTTCAAATGAAACTCTTTTTGCAACACATACAAATTTAATTCTGTATGGCTGCTGTTAAACACATTCCGAAAAATGTGCAACATTTTTCCATTAATCATTAAGATGATTGTATAATACAATATAAAATTGCTTTTACTCTAGCATTCTCACATGAAAATGTATTAAAATCATATACTCATACGTTAGATTGTATAACGGCATGATTTGAAATAAAACATTTTCACTTTCGTAAAATATTACAATTTTTGCTCGGAGGCACATAGAAGTTGATGCTCAGTTAATATTAAATGTAAAACTTACATTCAACAATAGTTATTAAACGCCCGAGGCGCGTACCACATAGAGAGTCATTTAGTCTGGGACTATGAGTCGTGGCAATGCAGTCGCATACAGTTAGGGCCGCGCCTCGGATGTATGGTTTCACCCAATTGCCCGGCCGGGCAGCGCACGGCACAAAAAGATGTGGATTACGGACTTGTGCTTTTTAAATCCGGCATTGCACTACGTGTTTATTTGCAACTCCAATAATTTACAAATCGTTTATTAATTTATATACTAAGAATTTAACTAAGAAATATTATTTTTTAACTATTTAACGAAAAAATGAAAAAAATTATGTTATCATCAAGTATATTTCATACTGATGCTACAAGTCACGGCCACAAGCTCAAGAATTGTAGCATCACGTAAGTTGTCAAAGTTAAACATATTTATATATGAAAGTAATAACAAACAGATTGCATAACTCATAGTTTTTAGTTTTGTAAAATGCAAAATCCCACCAACTTTTCTTAATAAACAAGTATATTTCATACTGATGCTACAAGTCACGGCCACAAGCTCAAGAATTGTAGCATCATGTAAGTTGTCAAAGTTAAACATATTTATATATGAAAGTAATAACAAACAGATTGCATAACTCATAGTTTTTAGTTTTGTAAAATGCAAAATCCCACCAACTTTTCTTAATAAACAAGTATATTTCATACTGATGCTACAAGTCACGGCCACAAGCTCAAGAATTGTAGCATCATGTAAGTTGTCAAAGTTAAACATATTTATATATGAAAGTAATAACAAACAGATTGCATAACTCATAGTTTTTAGTTTTGTAAAATGCAAAATCCCACCAACTTTTCTTAATAAACAAGTATATTTCGTACTGATGCTACAAGTCACGGCCACAAGCTCAAGAATTGTAGCATCACGTAAGTTGTCAAAGTTAAACATATTTATATATGAAAGTAATAACAAACAGATTGCATAACTCATAGTTTTTAGTTTTGTAAAATGCAAAATCCCACCAACTTTTCTTAATAAACAAGTATATTTCATACTGATGCTACAAGTCACGGCCACAAGCTCAAGAATTGTAGCATCATGTAAGTTGTCAAAGTTAAACATATTTATATATGAAAGTAATAACAAACAGATTGCATAACTCATAGTTTTTAGTTTTGTAAAATGCAATGATATCACTACTTCACTCGGAAAAGAATTCTATTTTGTACTGATGCTACAAGTTATGGCCATCAATCCAGCAATTGTAGCATCATATAAATTGTCAAAGTTAGACTTATTTCTATACAAAAGTCATAACAAACAGATTGCCAATACCCATAGTTTTTAGTTTATAAAATGCAAAATAGCACTGATTTTAACAATAAATAAGTATATTTCATACTGATGCTACAAATCACAGTCACGAGCTCCAGAATTGTAGCATCATGTAAGTTGTCAAAATTAGACTTATTTCTATATGAAAATAATAATAAACTGATTGCAACACTTATAATTTTTAATTTTGTAAAATGCAAAATAGCACTGATTTTCTCAATAAACAAGTATATTTCAGACTGACGCTACAAATAACGGCCACAAGCACAAGAATTGTAGCATCATATAAATTGTCAAAGTTAGATATATTTGTATACGAATGTAACAATTCTGAGATTGAAAAACTAATACTTTTTATTATCATAATAGACAATGTTAACACTAATTTTCTCAATAAACAACTATATTTCAAACTGATGCACCAAATCACGGCCACCAGCTCAACATTTGTAGCATCATGTAAATTGTCAAAGTTAAACAAGATTATATAGGAATGTAACAGCTCTGAGATTGCAACAGTCATAGTTTTAAGTTTTAGTGTAAAATGCAATGATATCTCTATTAAACTCGAAAAAACAATTCTATTTCATACTGATGCTACAAATCATGGCCCTTAGACCAACAATTATACCATCATGCTAATTGTCAAAATTAAACATGCTTGTATATGAACGTAATAAGTAGCAAATGGCAAAACTGATATTTTCTACTATCACAAAAGGTAATGGTAACACCATTTTTCTCAATAAATAAGTAAATTTCATACAAATGCTACAAATAATCATCACTAGCCCAAGAATTGTAAGTAAGAAGAGTTCCACCAGGTTGGAAGACTGATCTTTTTTTATATTGCAAGTAACAAGAAACAGATTGGAAAAGTAATATTTTGTGAATTTGGCAAAATACAAGTGTAGTGGTGCTACGAATGATGGATCGAGGTGATGCTACAAATCATGGATCGAGATGATGCTACGAATCATGGATCGTTATATTATTCTTTTGATTCGTATTGGACCGTTGTGATGCTACAAAACATGGATCGAGGTGATGCTACAAATCATGGATCGAGATGATGCTACAAATCATGGATCGAGATGATGTTACGAATCATGGATCGTTATATTATTCTTTTGATTCGTATTGGACCGCTGTGATGCTACGAATCATGGATCGAGGTGATGCTACAAATCATGGATCGAGATGATGCTACGAATCATGGATCGTTATATTATTCTTTTGATTCGTATTGGACCGCTGTGATGCTACGAATCATGGATCGAGGTGATGCTACAAATCTGGATCGAGATGATCTACAAATCATGGATCGTTATATGATTTTTTGATTCGTATTGGACCGTTGTGATGCTACAAATCATGGATCGAGGTGATGCTACAAATCACGGATCGAGGTGATGCTACGAATCATGGATCGATGTGATGCTACGAATCACTGGGTCAATGTTGTGCTACGAATCATAGACCGATATATTATATTTTTGATTCGTATTGGATCCATGTGATGCTACGAATCCTGGATCGAGGTGATGCTACAAATCACGGATCGAGGTGATGCTACGAATCATGGGTCGATGTGATGCTACGAATCATGGATCGATTCATTATTTTTTTTGATTCGTATTGGATAATCTTCATCTATCTGTGATTCGTAGCATCACATCGATCCGTGACTTGTAGCATCAAATCGATGTAAAATTTGCAATTTGATTTAAAAAAATTGGCATCACCTGCCCTACCGCCGACCCCGGGGCCGGGTTG
>BQMI01000500.1:45000-47500 GCA_026005395.1 Asobara japonica | reverse complement strand
CTTTTTAAATCCGGCATTGCACTACGTGTTTATTTGCAACTCCAATAATTTACAAATCGTTTATTAATTTATATACTAAGAATTTAACTAAGAAATAATTATTTTTTAACTATTTAACGAAAAAATGAAAAAATTATGTTATCATCAAGTATATTTCATACTGATGCTACAAGTCACGGCCACAAGCTCAAGAATTGTAGCATCACGTAAGTTGTCAAAGTTAAACATATTTATATATGAAAGTAATAACAAACAGATTGCATAACTCTTAGTTTTTAGTTTTGTAAAATGCAAAATCCCACCAACTTTTCTTAATAAACAAGTATATTTCGTACTGATGCTACAAGTCACGGCCACAAGCTCAAGAATTGTAGCATCACGTAAGTTGTCAAAGTTAAACATATTTATATATGAAAGTAATAACAAACAGATTGCATAACTCATAGTTTTTAGTTTTGTAAAATGCAAAATCCCACCAACTTTTCTTAATAAACAAGTATATTTCGTACTGATGCTACAAGTCACGGCCACAAGCTCAAGAATTGTAGCATCACGTAAGTTGTCAAAGTTAAACATATTTATATATGAAAGTAATAACAAACAGATTGCATAACTCATAGTTTTTAGTTTTGTAAAATGCAAAATCCCACCAACTTTTCTTAATAAACAAGTATATTTCATACTGATGCTACAAGTCACGGCCACAAGCTCAAGAATTGTAGCATCATGTAAGTTGTCAAAGTTAAACATATTTATATATGAAAGTAATAACAAACAGATTGCATAACTCATAGTTTTTAGTTTTGTAAAATGCAAAATCCCACCAACTTTTCTTAATAAACAAGTATATTTCATACTGATGCTACAAGTCACGGCCACAAGCTCAAGAATTGTAGCATCATGTAAGTTGTCAAAGTTAAACATATTTATATATGAAAGTAATAACAAACAGATTGCATAACTCATAGTTTTTAGTTTTGTAAAATGCAAAATCCCACCAACTTTTCTTAATAAACAAGTATATTTCATACTGATGCTACAAGTCACGGCCACAAGCTCAAGAATTGTAGCATCATGTAAGTTGTCAAAGTTAAACATATTTATATATGAAAGTAATAACAAACAGATTGCATAACTCATAGTTTTTAGTTTTGTAAAATGCAAAATCCCACCAACTTTTCTTAATAAACAAGTATATTTCGTACTGATGCTACAAGTCACGGCCACAAGCTCAAGAATTGTAGCATCACGTAAGTTGTCAAAGTTAAACATATTTATATATGAAAGTAATAACAAACAGATTGCATAACTCATAGTTTTTAGTTTTGTAAAATGCAAAATCCCACCAACTTTTCTTAATAAACAAGTATATTTCATACTGATGCTACAAGTCACGGCCACAAGCTCAAGAATTGTAGCATCATGTAAGTTGTCAAAGTTAAACATATTTATATATGAAAGTAATAACAAACAGATTGCATAACTCATAGTTTTTAGTTTTGTAAAATGCAAAATCCCACCAACTTTTCTTAATAAACAAGTATATTTCATACTGATGCTACAAGTCACGGCCACAAGCTCAAGAATTGTAGCATCATGTAAGTTGTCAAAGTTAAACATATTTATATATGAAAGTAATAACAAACAGATTGCATAACTCATAGTTTTTAGTTTTGTAAAATGCAAAATCCCACCAACTTTTCTTAATAAACAAGTATATTTCGTACTGATGCTACAAGTCACGGCCACAAGCTCAAGAATTGTAGCATCACGTAAGTTGTCAAAGTTAAACATATTTATATATGAAAGTAATAACAAACAGATTGCATAACTCATAGTTTTTAGTTTTGTAAAATGCAAAATCCCACCAACTTTTCTTAATAAACAAGTATATTTCATACTGATGCTACAAGTCACGGCCACAAGCTCAAGAATTGTAGCATCATGTAAGTTGTCAAAGTTAAACATATTTATATATGAAAGTAATAACAAACAGATTGCATAACTCATAGTTTTTAGTTTTGTAAAATGCAATGATATCACTACTTCACTCGGAAAAGAATTCTATTTTGTACTGATGCTACAAGTTATGGCCATCAATCCAGCAATTGTAGCATCATATAAATTGTCAAAGTTAGACTTATTTCTATACAAAAGTCATAACAAACAGATTGCCAATACCCATAGTTTTTAGTTTTATAAAATGCAAAATAGCACTGATTTTAACAATAAATAAGTATATTTCATACTGATGCTACAAATCACAGTCACGAGCTCCAGAATTGTAGCATCATGTAAGTTGTCAAAATTAGACTTATTTCTATATGAAAATAATAATAAACTGATTGCAACACTTATAATTTTTAATTTTGTAAAATGCAAAATAGCACTGATTTTCTCAATAAACAAGTATATTTCAGACTGACGCTACAAAATAACGGCCACAAGCACAAGAATTGTAGCATCATATAAATTGTCAAAGTTAGATATATTTGTATAC
>BQMI01000500.1:27500-32500 GCA_026005395.1 Asobara japonica | reverse complement strand
GATCTAAGGAACCATAACTGATTTAATGAGCCATTCGCGGTTTCACCTTAATTCGGCATGTACTGAGACATGCATGGCTTAATCTTTGAGACAAGCATATCACTACTGGCAGGATCAACCAGGGAGCTTCGTTTGTTTTCAAATGAAACTCTTTTTGCAACACATACAAATTTAATTCTGTATGGCTGCTGTTAAACACATTCCGAAAAATGTGCAACATTTTTCCATTAATCATTAAGATGATTGTATAATACAATATAAAATTGCTTTTACTCTAGCATTCTCACATGAAAATGTATTAAAATCATATACTCATACGTTAGATTGTATAACGGCATGATTTGAAATAAAACATTTTCACTTTCGTAAAATATTACAATTTTTGCTCGGAGGCACATAGAAGTTGATGCTCAGTTAATATTAAATGTAAAACTTACATTCAACAATAGTTATTAAACGCCCGAGGCGCGTACCACATAGAGAGTCATTTAGTCTGGGACTATGAGTCGTGGCAATGCAGTCGCATACAGTTAGGGCCGCGCCTCGGATGTATGGTTTCACCCAATTGCCCGGCCGGGCAGCGCACGGCACAAAAAGATGTGGATTACGGACTTGTGCTTTTTAAATCCGGCATTGCACTACGTGTTTATTTGCAACTCCAATAATTTACAAATCGTTTATTAATTTATATACTAAGAATTTAACTAAGAAATAATTATTTTTAACTATTTAACGAAAAAATGAAAAAAATTATGTTATCATCAAGTATATTTCATACTGATGCTACAAGTCACGGCCACAAGCTCAAGAATTGTAGCATCACGTAAGTTGTCAAAGTTAAACATATTTATATATGAAAGTAATAACAAACAGATTGCATAACTCTTAGTTTTTAGTTTTGTAAAATGCAAAATCCCACCAACTTTTCTTAATAAACAAGTATATTTCGTACTGATGCTACAAGTCACGGCCACAAGCTCAAGAATTGTAGCATCACGTAAGTTGTCAAAGTTAAACATATTTATATATGAAAGTAATAACAAACAGATTGCATAACTCATAGTTTTTAGTTTTGTAAAATGCAAAATCCCACCAACTTTTCTTAATAAACAAGTATATTTCGTACTGATGCTACAAGTCACGGCCACAAGCTCAAGAATTGTAGCATCACGTAAGTTGTCAAAGTTAAACATATTTATATATGAAAGTAATAACAAACAGATTGCATAACTCATAGTTTTTAGTTTTGTAAAATGCAAAATCCCACCAACTTTTCTTAATAAACAAGTATATTCATACTGATGCTACAAGTCACGGCCACAAGCTCAAGAATTGTAGCATCATGTAAGTTGTCAAAGTTAAACATATTTATATATGAAAGTAATAACAAACAGATTGCATAACTCATAGTTTTTAGTTTTGTAAAATGCAAAATCCCACCAACTTTTCTTAATAAACAAGTATATTTCATACTGATGCTACAAGTCACGGCCACAAGCTCAAGAATTGTAGCATCATGTAAGTTGTCAAAGTTAAACATATTTTATATGAAAGTAATAACAAACAGATTGCATAACTCATAGTTTTTAGTTTTGTAAAATGCAAAATCCCACCAACTTTTCTTAATAAACAAGTATATTTCATACTGATGCTACAAGTCACGGCCACAAGCTCAAGAATTGTAGCATCATGTAAGTTGTCAAAGTTAAACATATTTATATATGAAAGTAATAACAAACAGATTGCATAACTCATAGTTTTTAGTTTTGTAAAATGCAAAATCCCACCAACTTTTCTTAATAAACAAGTATATTTCGTACTGATGCTACAAGTCACGGCCACAAGCTCAAGAATTGTAGCATCACGTAAGTTGTCAAAGTTAAACATATTTATATATGAAAGTAATAACAAACAGATTGCATAACTCATAGTTTTTAGTTTTGTAAAATGCAAAATCCCACCAACTTTTCTTAATAAACAAGTATATTTCATACTGATGCTACAAGTCACGGCCACAAGCTCAAGAATTGTAGCATCATGTAAGTTGTCAAAGTTAAACATATTTATATATGAAAGTAATAACAAACAGATTGCATAACTCATAGTTTTTAGTTTTGTAAAATGCAAAATCCCACCAACTTTTCTTAATAAACAAGTATATTTCATACTGATGCTACAAGTCACGGCCACAAGCTCAAGAATTGTAGCATCATGTAAGTTGTCAAAGTTAAACATATTTATATATGAAAGTAATAACAAACAGATTGCATAACTCATAGTTTTTAGTTTTGTAAAATGCAAAATCCCACCAACTTTTCTTAATAAACAAGTATATTTCGTACTGATGCTACAAGTCACGGCCACAAGCTCAAGAATTGTAGCATCACGTAAGTTGTCAAAGTTAAACATATTTATATATGAAAGTAATAACAAACAGATTGCATAACTCATAGTTTTTAGTTTTGTAAAATGCAAAATCCCACCAACTTTTCTTAATAAACAAGTATATTTCATACTGATGCTACAAGTCACGGCCACAAGCTCAAGAATTGTAGCATCATGTAAGTTGTCAAAGTTAAACATATTTATATATGAAAGTAATAACAAACAGATTGCATAACTCATAGTTTTTAGTTTTGTAAAATGCAATGATATCACTACTTCACTCGGAAAAGAATTCTATTTTGTACTGATGCTACAAGTTATGGCCATCAATCCAGCAATTGTAGCATCATATAAATTGTCAAAGTTAGACTTATTTCTATACAAAAGTCATAACAAACAGATTGCCAATACCCATAGTTTTTAGTTTATAAAATGCAAAATAGCACTGATTTTAACAATAAATAAGTATATTTCATACTGATGCTACAAATCACAGTCACGAGCTCCAGAATTGTAGCATCATGTAAGTTGTCAAAATTAGACTTATTTCTATATGAAAATAATAATAAACTGATTGCAACACTTATAATTTTTAATTTTGTAAAATGCAAAATAGCACTGATTTTCTCAATAAACAAGTATATTTCAGACTGACGCTACAAAATAACGGCCACAAGCACAAGAATTGTAGCATCATATAAATTGTCAAAGTTAGATATATTTGTATACGAATGTAACAATTCTGAGATTGAAAAACTAATACTTTTTATTATCATAATAGACAATGTTAACACTAATTTTCTCAATAAACAACTATATTTCAAACTGATGCACCAAATCACGGCCACCAGCTCAACATTTGTAGCATCATGTAAATTGTCAAAGTTAAACAAGATTATATAGGAATGTAACAGCTCTGAGATTGCAACAGTCATAGTTTTAAGTTTTAGTGTAAAATGCAATGATATCTCTATTAAACTCGAAAAAACAATTCTATTTCATACTGATGCTACAAATCATGGCCCTTAGACCAACAATTATACCATCATGCTAATTGTCAAAATTAAACATGCTTGTATATGAACGTAATAAGTAGCAAATGGCAAAACTGATATTTTCTACTATCACAAAAGGTAATGGTAACACCATTTTTCTCAATAAATAAGTAAATTTCATACAAATGCTACAAATAATCATCACTAGCCCAAGAATTGTAAGTAAGAAGAGTTCCACCAGGTTGGAAGACTGATCTTTTTTTATATTGCAAGTAACAAGAAACAGATTGGAAAAGTAATATTTGTGAATTTGGCAAAATACAAGTGTAGTGGTGCTACGAATGATGGATCGAGGTGATGCTACAAATCATGGATCGAGATGATGCTACGAATCATGGATCGTTATTATTCTTTGATTCGTATTGGACCGTTGTGATGCTACAAAACATGGATCGAGGTGATGCTACAAATCATGGATCGAGATGATGCTACAAATCATGGATCGATGATGTTACGAATCATGGATCGTTATATTATTCTTTTGATTCGTATTGGACCGCTGTGATGCTACGAATCATGGATCGAGGTGATGCTACAAATCATGGATCGAGATGATGCTACGAATCATGGATCGTTATATTATTCTTTTGATTCGTATTGGACCGCTGTGATGCTACGAATCATGGATCGAGGTGATGCTACAAATCATGGATCGAGATGATGCTACAAATCATGGATCGTTATATGATTTTTTGATTCGTATTGGACCGTTGTGATGCTACAAATCATGGATCGAGGTGATGCTACAAATCACGGATCGAGGTGATGCTACGAATCATGGATCGATGTGATGCTACGAATCACTGGGTCAATGTTGTGCTACGAATCATAGACCGATATATTATATTTTTGATTCGTATTGGATCCATGTGATGCTACGAATCCTGGATCGAGGTGATGCTACAAATCACGGATCGAGGTGATGCTACGAATCATGGGTCGATGTGATGCTACGAATCATGGATCGATTCATTATTTTTTTTGATTCGTATTGGATAATCTTCATCTATCTGTGATTCGTAGCATCACATCGATCCGTGACTTGTAGCATCAAATCGATGTAAAATTTGCAATTTGATTTAAAAAAATATTGGCATCACCTGCCCTACCGCCGACCCCGGGGCCGGGTTGTTCGCTTACTCTCGTGCAAGCTTATCCCTCTGCCCAAACGCCGTATTAGGCACTACGAATCAAAAACAGCCCGGGATATTACTCAATTTTCTTTCTTACTTTTTCTTTCTTCTTTCTTTCTTTCTTTCTTTCTTTTCTTTCTTTCTTTCTTTCTTTCTTTTCTTTCTTTCTTTCTTTCGGCAAATTTTCAATGCAGAAGAAATAAAAAAAGTCCCAGAATGCGGTTGCTTTTAAGCAACTAGAGCTAATTATTGGCATCGTCCGCCTGTCCACTGGCCCATTCGCTGGGCTTTCAGCCTGCTCTCCCGCCGCCCACTTGTCCGTTTGCCCGAAGGCCGTACTAAGGAATACGAATCAAAAACAGCCAATACTGCTAATGCAATTATTCAGCAGGTGCAGCTGTTATTTTTTTCTGTTGTTGGGCCGTTT
>BQMI01000500.1:22500-25000 GCA_026005395.1 Asobara japonica | reverse complement strand
AGTCGCGCATCTCCGCGGCCTCCAACTTGTTTTGCGGAAAAGTGAAGCCTTTCTGGTCCACAAGTTTCCATGGAAAAATTCCATGGGCGGGGTAGAAGACCCAAGTTGATTTTGACTCAAACATCGGGGAGTGCATCAGGCGACGTTTGCATATTGTTAGCATTTCTCACCTTCTGCCCCCCCGAATCGCGCGTTCGAAGTAGGTGGACCTTATCGTACCGCCTATCTTCTTACAAAGAAAGATGAACGGGTTTTGGTGGTCTGTCGTGGCGTTCAATAGTGCATCGGTACCTGGTACTTTCTCCATCTGTTCGTCCAACATGACCCCCGTCCGTCAGCATTCTCTGTTTACTGGAATTTTGCTCTGATATTGTTACAGAGTGCCTTCCAGGATTTTGTTATTATGACGTCCATTTGTATTACGAGATCTGCTGGAATCTCACCTTCGAGGTAGCACTTTTGTCATCTGCTGATGTCTTTTCGTGTACTCTCTGGTGTGTATTTCCAAGCACTTGTATATTCAAATTTTTGCGTAAAAAGAAGCTCTGCCACCTCCGTGCGGAGGGGAGAACTTCAAAAACGAGGCGCTTAAAGGAGTGCAAGAATCAGTCTTCCTGCGCTCCTTTCTTGTGAAAATCTCTCAAACAATGACTTTGCATACTAATCAAGTCCGCTCACCAGTATCATAGATAGCGCTTGCCTGGTTGTTTTTGAGAAATTGAGGCATGCTCGCGAGCATGTCGACTCAATATCCCCAGACATTGGCTTTAATGGCTGCTAAGCTGTTCAGGCAGCAGAAACCACTGGATCTCGCACCAGGTTCTGCACAAATCCTATTACTTGACTTTCACAGCGTACATACTCTGTTTGAGTGTGCACTATTGCCGTCTTTGTAATGATTGGCGCATTGGAGGTCTTCTTAGTAGTAGACGTACTACTTCAGGAGTGGATGAGGACGTTACGCATGCCTCTCCTTTGATTCCGTGCTTAGCTACTTCCAGTCTAACACCTAGCCCCGTATCACTTGAGAGTTTCACGAGTACCTGGGTGCCCAGGATTTATACTTGTTTCGCATTATTGCCTCTAGTGAGACTGCCTGTTGTGTTGTGTATCGCCTTTTTAGGTGATTTTGGAGCTTGTTTCGAGGCACCCGAAACATAGCTTTTTCAACGAGTTATTCTAGTGTACTCAGACGGCGTATTTTCGATAGCCCTCGCGCGCTTCGGCTGGGACTTCTCGCTACCTCCGTCTTGACTCTGTCTCATTGTTATTTTTGGGGGTTAACTATGTTCCTTTTTGCTTGTTCCCTTTTTGTCTTTCTTTGTGTGCCATTTTTGGTTTGTAAATTCACTTCCCTCCCTTCGTCCGTTTTGCTGTCTTTCTTTGCACAGTTTGCCGCATTCGGTCAATTAGTCCGCCGAAGACTGCTTGACGTCCTTGGTCGGATAAGTGTTTACCTTAGTATCTCCACTCTTTGTCCCTTTTATTTTCCACTTTCCTTGCCTTTCGCCGTTCTACAGCCTTTCTTTGTACAGTTTGCCGCCTTTGGCCAACTGGTCCTCAGAGTGCCGCTCGACATTCTTCGGTTAGGTCAAGTGTTCTTGTTATAAAATTTTTCACTCAGCGTTCCCTTTGTTCCCTATTCCACTTTCCTTTCCGGTGTCCGTTCTACTGCCTTTCTTTGCACAGTTTGCCGCACTTGGTCAATTAGTCCGCAGAGGGCTGCCTGACGTCCTTTGGTTAGGATAAGCGTGTTATGTATTAATTAATACTCAGCGTTCCCTTTTATTTATCACTTTCCTTCCCTTGGTCCGTTCCGCAGGCTATCCTCGAACAGTCTGCCGCATTTAGTCAATTAGTCCGCAGAAGGTTGCTTGACGACTCAGGTTCGGATAAGTGATTTCTGATTAGGTTCCACGAACCTATCTATTTAGAGCCTTCTTGGGCTTCATCTATGGCCTTTGAAAGATTATATTTATATTTTTAGATTTACAAATTATAGTTAACCCTTTCGAAATCTTATTTATCTCTACTCCACTGGGGAGCAGAGGTGTGTTTCCGTGTAAGTGGTGGTGTTTTGGTAGAGGAGATTCATCCTCTATTTATATTATCAAATGGCGACCTGTTTGGTTAAGCAGGGCTTGTTCCAGCGGCCCCGTGGAGGCCAGATCACCCGGGGAGGAGAGGCTAATGCAACCTTCTAGAGGCGTCGCGTCATCTCCCCTGTGAGTAACTTGTTGCATAAAAATTTGGAAAATTTGGAAAATTTTTTGACTTTCCCAAAATGTTTTTGACTCGTATTGCCTTGAAAAATGGCATAAAAAAAGGGAATGCAGATGAGCCATGCGATTTAACACACTAGCCCGTCCACATTCCCTGCGGTGCAGTAGAAGATATTAGAGAGGAAAAAAAAAAAAAAAAAAAAAAAAAAAAAAAAAAAAAAAAAAAATTAATTTGCACTTTGACGTTTAGACTTTGAATTTTTGAATTGAATGTCCAA
>BQMI01000500.1:12500-17500 GCA_026005395.1 Asobara japonica | reverse complement strand
AATATTCAGGCGAAAATAAGCCTGCTTTAAGCACTCTAATTTGTTCAAAGTAAACGTACCGGCCCACCTCGACACTCAATGAAGAGCACCGCGATGGGATATTAGTTGGACCGCTCTGCTTTCACAGAGCTAAGCCACCGGTAGGACGTCCCACAATCATGCCAGTTAAACACCGCGAGCGGTGAACCGACAGCGTGGCACACAGATTCAACTACGAGCTTTTTAACCGCAACAACTTTAATATACGCTATTGGAGCTGGAATTACCGCGGCTGCTGGCACCAGACTTGCCCTCCAAGGATCCTCGTTAAAGGATTTAAAGTGTACTCATTCCGATTACGGGGCCTCGGATGAGTCCCGTATCGTATTTTTCGTCACTACCTCCCCGTGCCGGGAGTGGGTAATTTGCGCGCCTGCTGCCTTCCTTGGATGTGGTAGCCGTTTCTCAGGCTCCCTCTCCGGAATCGAACCCTGATTCCCCGTTACCGTTACAACCATGGTAGGCGCAGAACCTACCATCGACAGTTGATAAGGCAGACATTGAAAGATTCGTCGCCGGTACGAGACCATGCGATCAGCACAAAGTTATTCAGAGTCACCAAAGTTAACGATGGATGAGTAAACCCACCACCGATTGGTTTTGATCTAATAAAAGCGTCCTTCCATCTCTGGTCGGAACTCTGGTTTGCATGTATTAGCTCTAGAATTACCACAGTTATCCAAGTAAATGTGAGTACGATCTAAGGAACCATAACTGATTTAATGAGCCATTCGCGGTTTCACCTTAATTCGGCATGTACTGAGACATGCATGGCTTAATCTTTGAGACAAGCATATCACTACTGGCAGGATCAACCAGGGAGCTTCGTTTGTTTTCAAATGAAACTCTTTTTGCAACACATACAAATTTAATTCTGTATGGCTGCTGTAAACACATTCCGAAAATGTGCAACATTTTTCCATTAATCATTAAGATGATGTATAATACAATATAAAATTGCTTTTACTCTAGCATTCTCACATGAAAATGTATTACAATCATATACTCATACGTTAGATGTATAACGGCATGATTTGAAATAAAACATTTTCACTTTCGTAAAATATTACAATTTTGCTCGGAGGCACATAGAAGTTGATGCTCAGTTAATATTAAATGTAAAACTTACATTCAACAATAGTTATTAAACGCCCGAGGCGCGTACCACATAGAGAGTCATTTAGTCTGGGACTATGAGTCGTGGCAATGCAGTCGATACAGTTAGGGCCGCGCCTCGGATGTATGGTTTCACCCAATTGCCCGGCCGGGCAGCGCACGGCACAAAAAGATGTGGATTACGGACTTGTGCTTTTTAAATCCGGCATTGCACTACGTGTTTATTTGCAACTCCAATAATTTACAAATCGTTTATTAATTTATATACTAAGAATTTAACTAAGAAATAATTATTTTTAACTATTTAACGAAAAAAATGAAAAAAATTATGTTATCATAAGTATATTTCATACTGATGCTACAAGTCACGGCCACAAGCTCAAGAATTGTAGCATCATGTAAGTTGTCAAAGTTAAACATATTTATATATGAAGTAATAACAAACAGATTGCATAACTCTAGTTTTTAGTTTTGTAAAGCAAAATCCCACCAACTTTTCTTAATAAACAAGTATATTTCATACTGATGCTACAAGTCACGGCCACAAGCTCAAGAATTGTAGCATCATGTAAGTTGTCAAAGTTAAACATATTTTATATATGAAAGTAATAACAAACAGATTGCATAACTCATAGTTTTAGTTTTGTAAAATGCAAAATCACCAACTTTTCTTAATAAACAAGTATATTTCATACTGATGCTACAAGTCACGGCCACAAGCTCAAGAATTGTAGCATCATGTAAGTTGTCCAAAGTTAAACATATTTATATGAAAGTTAACAAACAGATTGCATAACTCATAGTTTTTAGTTTTGTAAAATGCAAAATCCCACCAACTTTTCTTAATAAACAAGTATATTTCGTACTGATGCTACAAGTCACGGCCACAAGCTCAAGAATTGTAGCATCACGTAAGTTGTCAAAGTTAAACATATTTATATATGAAAGTAATAACAAACAGATTGCATAACTCATAGTTTTTAGTTTTGTAAAATGCAAAATCCCACCAACTTTTCTTAATAAACAAGTATATTTCATACTGATGCTACAAGTCACGGCCACAAGCTCAAGAATTGTAGCATCATGTAAGTTGTCAAAGTTAAACTATTATATATGAAGTAATAACAAACAGATTGCATAACTCTAGTTTTTAGTTTTTAAATGCAAAATCCCACCAACTTTTCTTAATAACAAGTATATTTCATACTGATGCTACAAGTCACGGCCACAAGCTCAAGAATTGTAGCATCATGTAAGTTGTCAAAGTTAAACATATTATATATGAAAGTAATAACAAACAGATTGCATAACTCATAGTTTTTAGTTTGTAAAATGCAAAATCCCACCAACTTTTCTTAATAAACAAGTATATTTCGTACTGATGCTACAAGTCACGGCCACAAGCTCAAGAATTGTAGCATCACGTAAGTTGTCAAAGTTAAACATATTTATATATGAAAGTAATAACAAACAGATTGCATAACTCATAGTTTTTAGTTTTGTAAAATGCAAAAATCCCACCAACTTTTCTTAATAAACAAGTATATTTCATACTGATGCTACAAGTCACGGCCACAAGCTCAAGAATTGTAGCATCATGTAAGTTGTCAAAGTTAAACATATTTATATATGAAAGTAATAACAAACAGATTGCATAACTCATAGTTTTTAGTTTTGTAAAATGCAATGATATCACTACTTCACTCGGAAAAGAATTCTATTTGTACTGATGCTACAAGTTATGGCCATCAATCCAGCAATTGTAGCATCATATAAATTGTCAAAGTTAGACTTATTTCTATACAAAAGTCATAACAAACAGATTGCCAATACCCATAGTTTTTAGTTTTATAAATGAAATGCAAAATAGCACTGATTTAACAATAAATAAGTATATTTCATACTGATGCTACAAATCACAGTCACGAGCTCCAGAATTGTAGCATCATGTAAGTTGTCAAAATTAGACTTATTTCTATATGAAAATAATAATAAACTGATTGCAACACTTATAATTTTTAATTTGTAAAATGCAAAATAGCACTGATTTTCTCAATAAACAAGTATATTTCAGACTGACGCTACAAAATAACGGCCACAAGCACAAGAATTGTAGCATCATATAAATTGTCAAAGTTAGATATATTTGTATACGAATGTAACAATTCTGAGATTGAAAAACTAATACTTTTTATTATCATAATAGACAATGTTAACACTAATTTTCTCAATAAACAACTATATTTCAAACTGATGCACCAAATCACGGCCACCAGCTCAACATTTGTAGCATCATGTAAATTGTCAAAGTTAAACAAGATTATATAGGAATGTAACAGCTCTGAGATTGCAACAGTCATAGTTTTAAGTTTTAGTGTAAAATGCAATGATATCTCTATTAAACTCGAAAAAACAATTCTATTTCATACTGATGCTACAAATCATGCCCTTAGACCAACAATTATACCATCATGCTAATTGTCAAAATTAAACATGCTTGTATATGAACGTAATAAGTAGCAAATGGCAAAACTGATATTTTCTACTATCACAAAAGGTAATGGTAACACCATTTTTCTCAATAAATAAGTAAATTTCATACAAATGCTACAAATAATCATCACTAGCCCAAGAATTGTAAGTAAGAAGAGTTCCACCAGGTTGGAAGACTGATCTTTTTTTATATTGCAAGTAACAAGAAACAGATTGGAAAAGTAATATTTTGTGAATTGGCAAAATACAAGTGTAGTGGTGCTACGAATGATGGATCGAGGTGATGCTACAAATCATGGATCGAGATGATGCTACGAATCATGGATCGTTTATTATTCTTTGATTCGTATGGACCGTGTGATGCTACAACATGGATCGAGGTGATGCTACAAATCATGGATCGAGATGATGCTACAAATCATGGATCGAGATGCGAATCATGGATCGTTATATTATTCTTTTGATTCGTATTGGACCGCTGTGATGCTACGAATCATGGATCGAGGTGATGCTACAAATCATGGATCGAGATGATGCTACAAATCATGGGTCGTTATATGATTTTTTTGATTCGTATTGGACCGTTTGATGCTACAAATCATGGATCGAGGTGATGCTACAAATCACGGATCGAGGTGATGCTACGAATCATGGATCGATGTGATGCTACGAATCACTGGGTCAATGTTGTGCTACGAATCATAGACCGATATTATATTTTTGATTCGTATTGGATCCATGTGATGCTACGAATCCTGGATCGAGGTGATGCTACAAATCACGGATCGAGGTGATGCTACGATCATGGTCGATGTGATGCTACGAATCATGGATCGATTCATTATTTTTTTTGATTCGTATTGGATAATCTTCATCTATCTGTGATTCGTAGCATCACATCGATCCGTGACTTGTAGCATCAAATCGATGTAAAATTTGCAATTTGATTTAAAAAAATATTGGCATCACCTGCCCTACCGCCGACCCCGGGGCCGGGTTGTTCGCTTACTCTCGTGCAAGCTTATCCCTCTGCCCAAACGCCGTATTAGGCACTACGAATCAAAAACAGCCCGGGATATTACTCAATTTTTCTTTCTTACTTTCTTTCTTTCTTTCTTTCTTTCTTTCTTTCTTTCTTTCTTTCTTTCTTTCTTTCTTTCTTTCTTTCTTTCTTTCTTTCTTTCTTTCTTTCTTTCGGCAAATTTTCAATGCAGAAGAAATAAAAAAAGTCCCAGAATGCGGTTGCTTTTAAGCAACTAGAGCTAATTATTGGCATCGTCCCCTGTCCACTGGCCCATTCGCTGGGCTTTCAGCCTGCTCTCCCGCCGCCCACTTGTCCGTTTGCCCGAAGG